>LPNX010507130.1:537312-693288 GCA_001517045.1 Pseudotsuga menziesii | reverse complement strand
CTCCATTTATGGTTTCCCCTCCTAAAATATTTGTGTCTCTTGTCTCTTGTGATGTCCTTATGTGATTGCTGTGCTTGTTATTCTCTCAGTGAAAAGATCTTATCATAATGCTAGCTTAAATGTTGAAAAACTAACAAGAATATCCTTTGAATTTACAATATTCAACAATCCCCCTTAACGAGAAGGTTATTATACTGACAACATCATCATAGACTATAGGAGACGAGAGAGATAATATTTGTAACATCATTGAGGCTATACATCTATACATCACAGGGAGTTTTCACAATCAGTAACTAGAATAGTTACTCTTGATCTTCTGCATCACATGATCAATTGATCCTTTTTGCAACAATGCTTCGATAAGTCGATCCTTCATAGAAGCACTTCTATCTTTTGATCCTTTGCAGTGGTACTTTGATCTTCTGATCCTTTGCAGCAACACTTTGGTCTTTTGATCCTTTGCAACAACACTTTGATCTTCTAATACTTTATAGTACTTTGATCCTTCTTGAACCTTTGCAGTAGAAATTTGATCTTCTCAATCCTTTGCAGTAGCACTTCGATATTCTCAATCCTTTGCAGTGACATTTCGATCATTTTGATCCTTTTGCAACAACACTTCGATCCTTTCGATCCTTTGCAGCAACACTTCAATCCTTCTTGATCCTTTGTAGGTTCACTTAGATCTAATTGAACCTTTGCTGATGTATTTCAATCTACTTGATCCTTCGTCTCCATGCTACCTGCAGTAAACATGATATATTTGCAGGATGATCAATCACGATAACTTTAGGACATAAGTCCAAGGATGATGCAATACTCCATCGACATGATCTATGAAATCGATCAGCTGAATTGTCTACAACTAAATGTAGATCTCATCTGCATCCAGTGCCTGCCCTATTGTCTGTGAGGGCTCATCATAGACCATCCATACCACACAGGTTAGGACCACTCACAAGTAAGTGTTATACTACGGTATCTACACTCACATGTAGGTATACTCTATCGTGTAATAGTATTGTATACAAACCAGATCTTGACCGCATTCAAAATGTTGGCCCAACGTAGAACATCCATACCACACAGGTTAGGACCACTCCCAATTGAGTGTTATACAACGATTCTCATGAGGACTCATCATAGAGAATCCATACCACACAGATTAGGACCACTCCCAAGTGAGTGCTATTCTATGGTATCTACATATCAATGTAGGCATACTCTCCATACAAGAGTATTTTCTGTCGAGCATATCTTGACTGCATACAAAATTTCAGTCATGTCATCCATGAGGACTCATCGTAGAGAATCCCTACCACTAAGGTAAGGATCACTCCTAATCGAGTGTTATTCTATGGTATCCACAATTGAATGTGGGTACTCTCCATGCGAGAGTGATGTCTGCAAAGAAGATCTTGGCCGTACCTAAGTATTGGTCCTATCTTCTATGAGGAATCATCGTAGGACATCCTCAGCATGAAGGCTGGTACCACTCACAAGTGAATGTTATACTATGATATCCACAAATGAATGTGGGTACTCTCCATGAGAGTAACATCTGCATGGATATCCTTATCTAGTAAGGAGAAATCTCATGAATAGAGTGTTATACCTATCATCCTCTCCATAAGTGAATGTGGGTACTCTCCATGCAAGAGTAATATCTTCAAAGCCATCCTTACCTAGGAAGGACCACTCTCATGAACGGAGTGTTATACTTGGAATCCTCAATAGAGGATATAATATCGTCCACAAGTGAATGTTGGAACTTGTTAGAATATTCATGCGCACTTGGCCTATTTCATTCTAGAGCATCACTGTCATCCCATCATTGATGACAATCTCATCATCAGTACCCATTTTCTAGGAGGATCCATATTATCAACCTGATCACCCTTTTTCCAAGGAGGGTTCATAGTCTCGACCTGTTCTTCCTTTTCAAGGATAGTCCATATCTTCGACTTGTTCCTCCTTTTTGAAGAAATTCCATATCTTTGACTTGTTCTTCCTTTTTGAAGAAATTCCATACCTTTGACTCGTTCTTCATTTCTAAAAAAATTCCATATCTTCGACTTGTTCTTCCTTTATGAAGAAAGTCCATATCTTCAACTTGTTCTCTCTTTCTGAAGAGAGTCTGTATCTTCGACCTGTTTCTACTTTATAAGAAGGTTCCATATCTTCAATTTTCCTCCTTGTGAGGAAAGATCTATATCATCATCCCTTTTCCTCCTTGCAAGGAAATTCTTCAGTATCAACATCATTGTTCCTCACGAGGAAAGTATTTTCGAACTACACCAAGCTTGTCATGGAATCTTGGTCAGCACATCAACAACTTGATCATCGATAATCACATACTAGAATTTTATGTCTCCCTTTAGTACCATATCCCACGAGATTCTTTGTCATGTTTATGCAATTTTGGTTGTCACAAAGAATCACTGTGGTATCCAAATACATGTTAGTTAGTCCTAACATCATCAATCTGAAACCATATGGCTTCCCAAATAGTGGAGAAATTTGCAATGTAATTTGCTTCAGCTGTACTAAGAGAAACAATGGACTAAACCATGAGATCATTTTGGATCCCAAACAATAACATCCACCTAAGGTTCTATTTTTGCCTGCGACACTTACTCCCCAATATAAATCCGTATATCCATATAATCTATAGTCACGATCTCTAGCATAGTAAAGTCCCAAGTCTATCATACCTTTTATTTACCTCATCACATGCTTTGCATCTATTAGGTGAACACATCTATTTTTAACTAGATACTGACTCAAGGTGTTCACAACAAAGCATATATCTGACCGTGTGTTCTTCAGATACATCAAAGCCTCAATAATCTATTTGTATTGAGTCATATCCACTAACTCTGATGTCTCACCAGAGAATAGCTTCATGTTGGTATCCATGGGTGTGGCCATGGATTTACAATCCAACATATCAAATCTTATTTAAGATTTCCACGGCATACTTTCCCTAGTTCGGAAATATTCCTCCTGGGCTCTACCACACTTCCAGCCCTCGAAAATAATGCATCAATTCAAAATCTTTCATCTTGAATTCTTCATCTAGCCATTAGAGTAAATTTCAACTCAAAATGGGCCTCCAAAGGAAAATTAATAAAATAATAGTTAAACTAATATTTATTAATTTTGGAGGAAGAAAAGTAAAAACTACTTTTTTGTTCGTATTTTCAACATATCTCCCTGTGTTTTTACTCAAATTTCGGTCAGGAGAGCTCGTTGGATGTAGAATTAAATTCTGTATCCAAAGCGTACCCACTTGGCATATTTTTAATGGGCCCCGCTACCCCAAAAACAATAAATACCTGAAAAAAACATGATGATGACATCATCATCATGTTTTTTCTAGTATTTCTTGTTTTGGGGGTAGCAAGACCCATCAAAAGTATGCCGAGTGTGCACTCGTTGGATGCGTAATTTAATTCTGCATCCAACGAGCTCTCCCGATTGAAATTTGAGTAGAANTTTTGAATTTTAAAGAATTTTGATTGGCTAATACATGATGACATGGAATTTGTATTATTTTTGGAAGGCCCATTTTAAATTGAAATTTCCTCTAATGCTCTTCTTGCAGTCTGTGGTCTATAATTTCTCATTTCCAGTCAGAAATAGATCATCTGCATACATCAATAGTATGAGAGGTTTTATCATCCATAACTTTAAGGTAAAGGTTAGGATCAACTTTAGTCTTGGTAAAGACCAATCTTGACAAGAAGCTATCTTTTCTTCCAAGCTATAGGAGCTTGCTTCAGTCCATAGAGAGCATTTTTTCAACTTGCATACATGATTCACTTTGTTTTTTACTCAATATCCTTATGGTTGTTTGATTTAAACCTATTCCTCAACCATGCCATTAAGGAAGTCTTGTCTTTACATCCATTTATTGTATATACCACTTCATCATGGAAGCAAGTGCCATGATAGTTCTAATGGAAGTGTACCTTGATTCCTTGAGAAAATGTATTTTCATAATCAATTCCCTCTCTCTGAGAGAATCCTCTAGCCACAAATATTTTCATACTTCCATCAGCAGCATATTTTATCTTGCAAATCCATTTGAAAGATACCACACTCTTTCTTTCTAGTTTGGGTACTATATCCCAAATATCATTCTGGTATTCTTCCATAATTTCATCTACCATGAGTTCATTTTGTTAGATCATCAATATATCCTAGTCTTCTGCATTCAACCTTGAAGGTTGGAACCCACTTTACGCTTGGTAAGGTCTCAGTCCAGCATGGATCTGTCCCTCTTGTCTTATCATGTCGAAAACGGGGATATTCTATAGTCACTCCCCCTGAAGCAAAGCATTCTCCTCTCTTTGCATTTTGTATTGGAGTGACAGGTAGCATCCTCTGCTACTATGTATCCATCTCAGGTTACTAGATACCAAGATCCCTTTATCTTGAAATTTGTCGAAAAGTTCCTCTTACACCCATCTGTGAGCTTCTTGTATTCTATAGGTTTCCCTCTTAAAACTTGTAGCAAAGGTTAATATATTAATTAGTATATGTGATATATCAAGCTCTTGGATGTGTTTATCTATGGGTTCCTTCTGAGCTCATACAAAGCATATTTTGTATAGGTGGTTCTTTGCTCAATATATACTCTACCTCATTGGAGAAGTGTGTTTGGTCAATGGAGTATATCATACCATATTCTATTCTTTCTGAGACAAACCAAAAGCATTGCTTTGTACCCTTGTTCTTGTAGATCCATATGGAAGACACTATGAACTTTCCTTTAGGTCTCAGAACCATATCCTAGACATCATTCCCCATTTTCAACTGTTACTCTTAATCACAGCTTCTTCCATAGATGAAAGGGTTTGCATCAATGATGTCACCCAAATGTGTCACACAACTAGAGTGTGTTTGAGGCCTTTTACTTTGTTTTGGAAGTCCCGACATAGTTCTCTTCATCTTGAATTATCTCTCGTGTCCAATATGGTATTCATCTCTTGAGGTGGATTTACCACTCTCTGAAGCTCTTTCTTCCGTCATGGTGTCCCTAACCCTAGGAGCTTCAAATTCATGTTTATTGGAGTGAATCTTGAATTTTCATTACTTGTTATTTAGAACAAGTCTCATTCTTATTTTCTTGTAGGCAGTTGTATAGGACCTTTCCTACAATTCAAATGCATCAGTTGCATGGTTAGAACCATTTCATAGGACATATGCATAAGGAACAATTATTATGCATCATGCAACTATTTTAGCTAATACAACATTCATCCATATCTCATAGAAACTTTATAAATTCCTTCCATATCTACCATGACATCATTGATATTGTGCACTAATCCAATATGTCAGCAAAGAGGTTTCATTCTAGATAAGTACCAATGGAGAGTTGTATAGCACCATGGGATACTTACCCATCACATGCATATTAGTAGTATACTATCATTATGCAAAATTTCTATCATGCGTAATACATAGAATTTATAGGAAATACAAATCAAATACTTATATTTGTTTGCTTTGTTTTCATCTCCTTCTGGATCTACAACTTCTTCTTTGACCAGTGAGATTGCTTCAATCTCATGCTTGCTTCAAAGCTTTTCTGTAATGCTGCTTCCAATGGACCTAGGGTTTGACAAAAAAAACCTAATTTTTCAAATCAGGTATATTTTAGATCTCATTGGATAGAAATATGTGTCTCCTCAAGGAGAGCTGAGCAGCATACTCATTTTCCCAAAACTGTGATCATAACTGCAAAATATATGATGCCTTAGTTTTCTTCAATTTCTTCAGCAGAATTTCTTGATATTGTTTCTGCGGTATCTCCAAAAGTACTATTCATATGTTTCTAAAACTTTGCACTAAGGTATCCTCATCCATATTCTTTCCAACACCATAGGTTATAGAATAATTGGTTTTACCAATTAGGGATTATGCGCATTTTCCCAAGGTGACGTAATTAAGGACTTTTTTGCATAGCAAACTTGTATGGACTGCCACGAGTCATTGTTTCACCTTGGGGGTTTGAAAATTTTACCACTGAAAGTAAATATTGTGTCTTATCTGGAAAATATTTCAAAATTCCTTTTGGACCTTCATATCCCGAGATATAGCAATTCTACACAGGTCACCTGTTTAAGGATGAATCCTGGGAGAGGCTAGAACCCTAATTTGGAGGACTCATATCTCCTAGAATATAGTGAATATGTCGCTGAAAAATTTACATAGGGTACATCAGGAATTTATCTTCAGCCTTTAAAAGTATCAGCTCGGTATCCTTCTCCAATTGCTAGATATAGAGAATGCACCAAAAATGACTAGTTTTAGTCTTTTAGGGTTTTCAAACATGAAACCCTAATCTTCAATCGCTGTAGCTGTAGCACTGTTTTGGCTGTACAAATAATTATTTCAGGGTGAATCTGATACCATGTTAATTTTTTAATGGTTATATCAGGTCTTATAATATTTAGCATCATAACAACATAACGATAAGCAAAAGATCACTGAAATATAGACAAGCACAACCACACAAAAGAACAAACAGATTTATCCTAGGAAACCCTCATGGGGAAGAAAACCTAGCAAAAATTCCTCTGTATAAGATGTATAAAAAGTAAAATACAATACCCTATATAGGTGTGCCTTCTCTAGTAGATATATTTTTCTCTCTCTCCTATGTGTTGTACACAAGTGAGTGTATGTTCAAATGAGGAACACGTCTCCTCTATTTATACTCTTTTCATCACTTGACATTTAACATAAAAAGTCGGCCCCACTTAACTAAGTGAGACGAATTCACTTGGGAAGACTCAATACAATATTATATTATATTCATTAGGGTACTATTTCCCCAACATACAATGGAGGATTTACCTCATGACTCTATGATGAGCAAATACAATAGTAACACCCCACGAGAAGAATAATATCTCCCTTGGGTTACATCAGTAAAATACATTTAGAATATCCTTTAAAGTTACAATATTCAACAATTACTGGGTTTTTAGATCATATTTTCCATCTAGACCTAATTCATGCATGCATGCAAGCATGCATCCATGCAATATGCATGCAACATTATTGACCTACCTAGTGTTTATGCCTTGTTAGGTTGACATCATAGTGCATAGTATTGTCATTTTTTTCCTCATTATTCATTATTGTGCCCCCATCCATGATTTCCATTCAACATCAGTTACATTCAGTCAATTGGGATACAATAAGTTAACCGGGCTATCATTCCTTGATTTCATCACTCTGGGCTAATAGTGAGATCCGATGACCACTGTTAGTCAACTAAACCTACTAAATTATCCACTATATCATTAGTTATAATCAATTAACTTGCACATGTGCCATCTAGGTCCATTTACCTTCAGTTACACTAAGTTAACTGAGAACATTCAGGAGTTAGGACTAGTTCTCAATTCTAATGATGGTTTCTATGCTAATTTAAGACTGCCCGATGAGCAGATTCCAAATTTATTCTTAGGATAATGAATTTATTCATTGGAGATGTATTTATATTGTAATATTATTATTTAGTAATAGACAATATGTATTTTATTCATTTGAGATTCTTCTTATATGTAACTTACTCAACATTTCTTCACTAGTTTTGCTACAAATCTACGTTGTTCATCTCAGTAGGATTACATTATGCTTTAGATCCTTAGCTATGGAATTTATTGCTTCCATCAAAGCTATAGAAATATCACATGGTATCATAGTATGGGGAGATCGAGAAATTCAATTAACCCTCAATATATATTTTCAAATTGTTTAGTTTGTACAACAATTTCAAAATGGATTTGAAATTAGTTTCTCCACTATCACCATTCAATTATGTTAAGTGGAAATTGAAGATCGTTGTATATCTCAAGAACCATGAGTTATTTGATTTGTCTATTGGATTTTTGGAAAGTCTAGAATATAATGAAGATAAAAATGATTGGCTAAATGACTATGATAGTGCATATGGAAAAATATGTCTGGCAATGTCTCATAAGATGTGGTATCTCATTAATTCTGCTGAGTACCCATTCCAACGCTGGAGAAATATATATAGATATTTTGGTGTGCATAAAGAAGTAGATGATACCTATAGCAGATCCAAAAACTCATTAAGTTTTCTTCCTTCAAATTTCTTGGACTCAACACTCTCTAATGAAGTTATTCAAGTTGAAGAAATGGTAGAATCTTCAACTCCTTCAACTTGAATTGCTAAAAGTCTCCTTGCAGTGACTCCTTCTCTTGTTTCTCTAGATTTTTATGAGAACTATGATGTCTCATATTCTAATAAATATACTCCACCAAAATACATTTGAACCACCATTGTTGAAGAAGAGATCTCTTTCGATCTATTCTCGGGTGATTCTTCTATTCTAATTTGTGAGCAAATTTTGCAAGTGATTGCGCAAGAAGCTAAAGAAGAATTTGAATCCTCTCTCTCCAATGTTGCTAATGGTGTGTTTGAAAAGTGATACTTTAGATCCTTTGGAGGTAAAATAATATTTTGGAAGTGATCCATTCACCCTCATTGGCCCAATTCTTATAGCAAATTCCTACTTGATTGCTTGCAACAATTCTCAGAATTTTATTGAAGATGGAGAAAACTATGAATTTTCTCTCTTAGTGGAATAGCTAGGACACATGTCTCATCTTATTCAAGATGATTTTAAATATCATGATTAAAAATTTATGCTATAATACCTTTCATTTATGCTTGGGGTTTATCTCATCACTATTGGTGTGGAAAATCAAGCACATTAAGTCTCCTTAAAAAATTCTACTGCTAGGGATTTGATATCAGTTTCTTCTCATGAGTTTGTTGATATTAAATGTTGTAATTTCTTGTATATATTGGATTCTAAATCATATTATAGATCTCATACATTCTCTCTTCATGATCCAATGCCTCATTCTCTTTCCTACATGGTCACATGCTCATTTCCTCAAAATTATAGTAAAAATGGAGGGCACCACCTATTAGCACTATTTTGGTTAATTACATGTAAGTAGAGGGGCTTAAGGAAAGATAAGGAGCTTGTATATTTAATTTTTGCAAATATGACCGATGCATAATAGGATGGGTGCTTAAACGAGTCCAAGGTTTTTGTTTTCCCATGGGACTATAAGATAGAAGTGTAAAGTGGATAAATTAATGGAAAAGGTGCTTGTGGTATACATTGAAAGGTTTGATAGTCAAGATAGGAGGAGCAAGGGTGAGTGATCGGCAGAATGAGATTGAAAAATTTCAAAGGCTGGATGTGATCGATGGCTGGAGATGAAAAGGTAAATATATATATGGTGAAGAAGAGTTCAACACCCACAACATGCACGACGATTGAGCTCATCCCAATGGAATTTTTATTTCCTTCCATGTGGTGGGTGGAGAATCATTCTGCTAGGTGAAAGGAGGTAGGAAAAAACCATTTCTCCCAATTGTGAAACCACCAATAGAGAATTTTATAAAGGAAAAGGAGCATGTGTTTATGGTTATTTATATTTAGTGCATCAGAAAAGAACATGTCTCCACACTATGGAAGCCAAGTCAAACAATAATCTTTCCATATTGCATGCCCACATATGCAAGGGTAGGACCTACATAAGGAGTGGATTGGGAAATGTTTTCCCCATTACACAGGAAACCATGGACAAATGAGGAGGATCCACTTGGACCACTCTGAGCAGGATGCATAAAGGAGGAGGAAGAAAAAGGTGCACTGGGAATACTAGTGACCACCCCACTAGAAGGGTCTACTACATTAGAGGGAGTCGAGTGTTGAACCACTCGACTACTTGGTGAAATGGGTGCAACAAATGCACTTGGTCTTGGAGTAGCTACTGGGGGAGGTTGGACTCCACCAGCCAAAATGCCTGAAGTTGGAGTAGAAATTCCCTCTCTAGAGCAAGACATATCTCTTCTTAAAGGAACACCGATAATAGGTGAAATAAAGGGAAGAACTTGGATGACCATAGGATCGTTTAAGTTAGTTAGAGGTGGGTTGAAATTCCTTTCAAACTTTTCATCTTGCAAGTCTTCAATATCTACTGCAATTGTTTCTTCCTAGTTAATCCTAAGTTTTGGTTCACCCAGAACTTCACTAACTCCTACTGGTTCAAAAGAACCGTCAATAGCTAATCTCCGCCTTTCAGGGGGCGGTGGAGGCTCCACTGTATCAGATGGAGGAAGGTTTTGTATCCTTCTTGTCCTAAAGAGAGGTTAGTCCTCCACAACTCTAAATTTGACTCACACTCACCTAAAGGCCAAATAAACATAGAAAACCAAACAAAACTCACTAAAATTGTCCTAAAGTCACTCAGACATAGCAAATACAAGATATGCCTTCCAAAGGAAAGCCTGAGATGATTAGGTCCCAAGTCCAACCAGTGAAGAATGATATAAGGTTACTTGAAGTCCCGTGAAGATGTTCTTGGGAACAAGCACTAGAATCACCCAACCACCCTCCCAAACTCTCTATCGAGGTTACCTTCCAAGACCGTCCAAGGTATACCAGAAATAGCCTTCCAATATCACCTATGTATGATCCCTAGTGTCAAGAAACTAAAGGATACCACAACTACATGGACAGTCTGGAAGAACAGTCACAAGCCTAATACTTATGCATGGGAAGGGTATAAAATACCAAAACCCTGTCAACATCGACACCATACAGGGCCTAAGAGGTGGTATTGACAAGATCCCTAAATGCATAAAAATCATGGTATACGATCAAACAGGGAAGTGGAGGGTTATATCTTCAACCAAGTTATTATGCAGCCTCGTGCTTAACTCCTGTGTGAGAGAAGCTTTCCATATGGTCTCTTGTAGAAGAGGATTTACCTATTGAAAGGCCACTATGTTTGAATTCAAATGCTTATGGACAGTTAAAACTCCCTAGTCCATAAGCTTATCCTGAACTAGTTGGTGTATGAGCCTTAAAAAAGAAACTTACTAGTAAAATTTTAAGTAATCGTTCTTTTTAGAGGGATTTATTAGTCAAAGGTAGTGGAATGAGGCTATGTAATGTAATAGACTTAGTAGAAAGAAAGAAAAAAAGGATGTATATAAAAACAATTTCAAAGCAAATTGCAACTACTATGCCAATTTTTATTTTCTTTTTCTTGTAAAATAAAGGCTAATGAACTTTTTCAAAATAAAAATAGAAACTACAAGAGTTAATTTTTTTTTTTTTTCTTGAAAAATAGCGAAAAGAAACAACTAAATGCAATCTAGTGCAAAAAGTGCAAAAATGCTTTTGTCTTTTATTTTTTCAAAAATTTAAAAAACTTATAAAGAAAGTAAATGCAAATTGAGTGAGTTTGAACAATCTAATAATATAACAGTAAATGATGCAATTAGACCCTATAGTAACACACTTCACCCAAACAGGAAAAAATGGCTCAAAACCTAAACTTGGAGAAATTATCTATTCAAAGACTTAATAGATTCACAAAAAGGAAAGAATGACTAACTCGGGCTATTGAAACAATAGTACAGAGCATATCAGTTTTTTCAAGGACTGATCAATGACCCAAGACACAAGCATGTAGACCAAAAGCAAAGTAGGAGGACCTAACACATTCACTAATGAATAAGTCAAACAAAAAGCACTCAAAAAACTTGAATAATCAAGTAGGAAGTGAAATGTACAAACTTAAACCACAGTATCATGCTAGAAACAGAACCTCCACAAGCATATGAGAAATCATAAAAACAAGGACAAACAACAACCTTTTTAACTCACAAACACTAACAGGAATGCATGACTGTCATAAAGGAAACCCACATATCATACACGATTGTCTAGAAGGAAACCTGTGTATACAAAGTCGAACACGTGACTGTTACAAAAAAAACCCATGTATATTGTAAAAAATTCTCAAAAAGAAAAAGAATTGACAAACAGGCTCTGAACATGCAGTACTGAAAATCAAAGGGGAAAGTTGAAACAAGTCACAAATAGAATCAGATAGAGCAAAAAACTGGTCAGGAAGCCTAAAGAGAGGACCCACAATAGGTTGGACTCCCCAGCGGAGTCACTAGTTCTGTCGTTCATGAAAACACACCCTTATAACCTAGGGTCTCTGGGGTTACCAATTTACTAATTTAACTTGCAGACAATCATCCATTTCAGAAATTGAAATAGAAATAGGAATAAAATTGGACATACCTTATATATGACGGCCGATCCTAGATTTTCTTCTTCTCTTCAAGTTGCTTCCACGACTTCCAGGGTATCTCCAATCACCTGCAAAGAACAAGATCCTTCTTGCAATATCTTATATATTATATCAATGATTAATGAAATAACATATTCATAATGAAACAGTAAGATAATTTAGAAATAACAATATATAAGAGTGTAAATACACAATATTGGAAGATTTTTTTTTATTGATAAACAAGTGTGGTGAGATTACAACCCAACATCTGAGACAAGCGGTCCTCTTCTAACCAAGGAAATTGAGTTTTTCTTCTGCAAGATATATGAATGCAAACCACCAGGATAACTTTTCTCCACCAAGTATGATTGATCAACCTCAACCCCTACCCTCTATTTATACATGAGGAAAGAGAGAGGTTACGAAGGTTGAGATGGTTGAGGACGTTGGGATAGTTATGATTAGCGGCTAACTTTCCTTGACTAATCGTGTTTATATTTTTAAACTCTAAATTAAGGAATAAGCGACTATGTATATTGGAAAGTCATGTATGATACTCAACTTCATTTAAGGAAACCCATGGGTACAAGACCTAATGATATATACGCAAGTTTCAATACACATACTCACATATCATATGTGGGTTGCTATGAAAATAGTCACGTATCCAACCCTAATGTCCAAAAAAAATACATACAGCTAGTAAGGTGATGATGTATCAAAGGTCATGCTCATCTATAGTGTTTTCGCTACTTCAATCTAGTTTGTCCTTTTGTGTGTCAACACATTGGGTGTTGATACTTTGACATAGAAGTGCCACTTTACATGATAACACCCACCAAAATATTTTAAAATGGAGGGTGAAAGAGAAGTCGAAACACGGGTTCATGAGTTTGGTAAAATGGAAGAAATATTTGAAGACTGAAATGGTGACATATTTGATACTGTTCTTTCCTTTGGTCCAGTCCATGAGTTGAAAAACAAATTGCAAACCTTTAAAGAACATGGATTCAACTTGCACGGTGTCTACAAGTCTTAGTTCCACCATTTTTGTCCAGACCAAACCATAAAATTTCCATATTTTGTATCTTGGTGTGCATCAAATTACTCCCATTCAGAGCGTGTTATCATGGATTATACTAGGTCTAAGATACTTTGTCCAATTAATGCTTTAGTTATCAGAGATTTGTTGGAAGTACCCATGTCATTGACCTTGAACCAGGAAGATTTCGTCGAAGAAAAATTAATTGAACAGTTTAGACATGATATTGTGGATGAAAAACACGTGTTTTACTATAAATTCCTTAAAATTGATGTGGCTATTGCAGATGAACCTTTCCCTTTTTATATTAACATGTTTAATGAAGAGTCTCAATTAGTCATTTCCTTGCTGAGTCAATTTTTGGGGTTGGACACTGACAGATTTGTTCCAACGCTTTTATTGAGTCTATTATTTAAGATAATTATGTGTTAGCCTGAGTCTGAGTTAAGTCTGTTGCCTTGTCTTAAATTTGATGAATTCCTGGCTGAAAATATCCATTCTTAGTTGGTGAATTTCTACATAGCTAGACATTTCAGGTACTAGTCCCACCTGGTTACAATGTTTTTATTTTTTAATGAAGAAAACTTGCATTTTCTAGAAGCATTGTTTACCTCATAAATCAGGAACAACATTTTCAATTATATGAACCTTATAATGGCAGAAATTTCCAGAGTAATGTTTCAGAATAGGTTTCCCAGAGTTCTTCCAAAGATGGAAGAAATGTTCTTCCAAAGATGGAAGAAATGTTGCAGTTTTCTCCAAATAGAAGAGATGGAGAATTTTTTTTTACTAAAGAAGCATACACTGTCATAAGAGCCTATGGTTTTGTTCATGAACCATATATTCATCCATAATTTTTAGCACCCATGATATTTTACTTGGAATTCACTAGACAGAAGTTGATTGTGGAAAATAAGTGTTTTATAAACTTCAGAAATGATTTTGAAATCAAGTTTCCTTTAAAGGTGGGCCCATTCATCATAAAAAGCAAGGATTCTCTTCCAGTGATTGAGGGCATGTTACAAGATATGAATTTCATGAAGGACACTAAAATCAATTATGATCCACATCATATCAAATCTCAAAGGAGGCAAGAGAACAAGAATAAAACATTTGAGCATCAAGAAATAGAATGATTAGCTGATAGAGAAAAATCGATTGATTACCAGTCATATGTGGAGGATACAAGAAGTTTACAAGAAAATCCTTCTGCCATAGTGAATAAAACAACAATGATTGTTCCAACTCCTAGCAATATTGAAATAATTGGTAAAAGAAGTTTTGAAGAGGAAGATTCAGAGGCATCAAAGAGACAGAAGATAGATGTAGAAAAAGAGCTAGTTGAGGCTGGAAGTAAGAAAATGAAGGAAAATTTCCAAGGCCCAGCTTTTGAGGTTCAATAATATAGTTTTTCAAAGATACTGAAGGGATCAAGTGATAAATTCAAGTCCAAGAGTGATTTATATGATAGAACATGAAAGAGAAGGATGTTTCTTCAAAAGAATCTTTAAAAATTTATTCAAAAGTTAGAAAAATTTCAAGCAAGGATGTTTCATTAGTTACTGTAAAGTACTATGCAAGAAATACTTTGGATTTAGTAGTAGCTACCCAAAATAGAGTTGCAAAAATGAGGATTAATCTGTAGAAGATCCAAGTACCTAAAAAAATTCATATACACAACCATACTGGGGAATCTAGTTATATTGATCTGATGAAAGCTACTTTGAAAGTTTCAAAGTTACAAGCTACAATGTCCAGAGTACAGAACTAGTTAAAACAGGAAAATGTGGAGAATAAAGTACATGAGCATCAAATTAAGAATCTTCAGGGATATATTTTGGATATGGATACTGAGCTGGAAAAAGGACATGAAACTGAGAAGATATTGGATGAAAAAGAGAGTATTATCTAGTTGTTGAAGAAGAAATTGAAGATTCCATCTACTCATTTAATTCAGGCCTCTGAATTGACAGAGTTAGAGAAAGAAAAGGAGTTATTGTCCCATGAACTAAATTATTGTGAAGCCAAATTGTTGACGCTTTTTGGAGAACAAATCAAATGGAAAAAGGAAAAAGGTTTCCTTATTGCTAAAATTGATGTCTTGAATGAAAATTAGTTAATTTTGGAGAAGGAAAGAGAGGAGAAATTTAGAAAACAACCAATACAAACAAAGCAACCAAGTAAAGAAACAAATATTGAATAAATTGTTCAATCTATGTCATAGTTAAAATTGAGAGAGGAATAAATAAAAGGCGTGAAAGAAGAAAATAAAAAGTTGGCATAAATAATTAAAAAGAAGGAAGAAGAAAGAAATATTTTTGAGAATAAAAATAAGGATTTGCTTGATAGAAATGAAAAATTAGTAAAACAACTAGCATGACAGCTTCGAGTACAAGGTGCTAGGAATATCCTTTGAGACATGATCACTACAGAAGAAAAAAAGACCTTATTTGAATTTTATGAAGGATAAAGAAATGGTAATCATTGCAACAAGACAAATTTGTCTCGCTGTAAAATATTTTTTAGATAGAAAACCAACGAAAAAAGGTAGAAACAAAATAAACTTCCTCAACACTTTGTATGAAGAGGAATTGAGAACAATCGGAATCAGAGACAGGATTGCAGTAATAAATTAGGCCAAGAAAGTTGTTGGGAAGCATAAACACATTGAGACTATCCAAGAAAAGGTAGATATAATGTTGCATCGGGTGAAATATTTCAAAGGTCTATTTATAGAATTATTTCAAAAAGGCTTTCCTCCTTTTTTGGATGAAGATGGAAAGTTGATTTCTCAAGCCGAATATCAAGTCTTGTTGGTTAAATCCAAGCAAGATCATAATAATTTTGAAGACATGACTCAGTCTTTGTCAGGAAAGATCATAATTGATAAGCTTGTTGTGGATTTCGAGTTGGTAAATGCATTCAAAACAATTGGTACTCAGTTGCCACCTATTTCTTATGTAGATCATATAGAGCTGAGGGTATTGGCTAAAGAGATGGTAAGTCTAGAGATGCAATATAGAGATATGTGGAAGACTATAGAGAAATTTGGAAAAATCAAATACGAAGTTACATCAATGAAGAATATTATTTCAAGGATCGAGCTACAAATATGACAAGGATTAATTTAGAATAAAGTTAAAAGAATTTACAAATAGTTAAGAAGATTAGTTTGTTAAGTTTATTGGATAGATGTAATCAGGAAGTTATTAATGCATATTTTTATAATGTAGGTAGTTATCATCTTGAGGAGCAATTTTAAAGTATAAAAGCATGAATTTGTAATGTAATGAGAGTTGGGAACCCATGAGAAAAACTCATTTTTAAGAGATATTTCAAGTTAATAAAATTTGCAGAGCCAAGCAAGTATTTTTCTACCAGAGATTCTCATCTTGTTCTTTTTACAGTATTTACTCTCTTTCCTTATGTGAATGTGTTTCCTGTTATTCCTTTCCATTGTCTCATCTTTCATACTTGAATATGATTATATTGAATAAGAATTTGTAATCATATGCTCTGGTTCTTTGAATTGAAGTATCCATAAACAATATTCCTCTAAAGTTAATATTGGATTCATGTTTTGATGCCCATGTTGATGGACTATTCATTTTTATTCCCCGCCACCAGAAAATTAAGAAATTGACTGTAAAAGGGTAACTATCCTGCCTCTGTGAAAAAATTCCATTTGCAAAGCACTACTATTTATTGTAACTCATGATTTTAACTCCATGCCCAATGATAGCCACTCGTTTCAGCCATCGCAATTATAAACTTGTTTCTTTTAAAGATATATCTATCCTTTGTATTTATTTATTGAAAGATCGCTCTCTGGTAGGAAAGAATTCAACTTTCCTCCTAAATATTGGTTCATAAGGTTACCTTGGAACTATCTTTCCACAACCAAAGGATAAAAGTACGAGTTTTAATACTGCCATTTGCTTGGATATGATATAAACACCTTTGGTTCAATTTTTCAAGAACCTAAAGCCTCATTTGGACCTGATATCACCTTCCTTGGATCGATGTTCAAGTTTGAAGAGAACCTACATTCAATATTTAGGAATATTATCTCAGTGGCTCTGCATGGTTCCAGTATCCATCATGCAGTTGTTTATGTCCTTGATCAAGTTGAACATATTCCTCTTCTTCCAAAGAAGATATTCCTCCATACATAAGCATTTAGTTTAGAGAAAAAAATTTGGTTTACCTTTCATGTCCATTTTTTTAGGAAGGATTTTATCCATGTGGTTTTTCCTTTCTTCCTCAATTTGCCATGGATGATTAAAGGGCGACCATACGCCTAGTTTCCCGAGACCTATATTTGTTTTAATTATCATAATTTAGGATTAGGGGGGGTGTTAGAGCATAGTTTCAATATATACATGAATCATGCATGTATGCAACCATGCAATATGCATGCAACATTATTGACCTACCTAGTGTTTAGATCTTGTTAAGTTGAAATCCTAGTGCATACTCTTGTCCTTTTTTTCCTCATTATCCATTATTACACCCTCAGACATGATTTTAGGACCTTATTCTCCCTCTTCCTTGATTTTATCCATTCAACATGAGTTACATTTAGTTAACTAGGATGCAATCAATTAATTGGGCCACCATTCCTTGATTTCATCACTCTGGGATGATAGTGAGCTTCGATGACCATTGTTAGTCAACTAAACCTCCTAAAATTTTAGATATATCATTATTTATCATCAATTAACTCTCTCATGTTCCATCCATGTTTATTTACCATCATTTACACTCAGTTAACTGAGCACATTCATGCGTTAGGACTAGTTCTCAAGTCTAGCGATGGTTTCTATGCTAATTTAATACTACCCAATGAAGGGATTCCAAATACATTATTAGGATAACAAATTTATCATTTGGATATATATCTATATTGTATTCTAATTATTTATTAATAGAAAATATGGATTTTATTCAATTGAGTTTCTTCTGGTATGTATTTTTCTCAAGATTTTTTCACTAGTTTTGCTTCACACCTTTGTTGTTCATCTAAGTAGGAATACATTGTGCTTTATATCCTTAGTTGTGGAATTTATTGCTTCCATAAAGTATGTAGAAATATCACAAGGGTTAAATATTTTTTGACAAAAGAGCAGAAGAATATACTTTCTCCCCTAGTGACATGGTTTTAAGATGGGATGCTCGAAGAGAGGAAAGGTCTAAGCATGGTAAGTTTCATAATTTATGGTTTGGGGCATTCTGAAATTTTGAATTTTTGAATAACAACACTTTCATTTTGGAATATCTTTATGGAAATATTTTCATTGGAACACCATTCAACAATGCTTTCTAAATAATTTTTTCATTTACTAAGGTTGTTGGTAGCCTAATGTCATTGTAAATACCAATGAGTTGTATGTTTTTCTCAATAAGACTTCAAACCCAATGGAGGAACTGGTACATAGTATTTCACTTTTATTTTCAGTAGTATTTAATGTCACTAGCATATTACAAGGTATAGACTTGTCAGAATAGAAAGGACACTTATCTACGGATTCTTAGCATTTCCTAGGGAAGTTATATCCCCAGTAGAAGCCAATGTTAGTACCTAGGTCTGTGCCTAGAATTGTCTACTTTTTTAAACTTGAGACCTGAAAATAAAACTTATCCTAAAGCTTCCCAAGAATTTTTACCTAATACAAATGTTTTCCCTTGCTGTTATACTAGGTGATTTTATGTTCTCTTTATTTTTCTATTTTCAATTTGATTATTATCTAGTAAAACATGCTAAGTTCGCACAATGTTTGTATAGAGTTGGTTGTTAGTCTTACAAGTACTACTTCTTGGTTTAAGCCTCTACGTGACTCTACACTTAAGTAAGAGAAAATTATTCTAGGTACAAATCTTGGATAGAATTTGTATAGAGTCTTCCTTAAGAGAGTTGTGCTGCAAAATAGTTTCATATTTGTGTTTTCAAATGGTTTTATAGTCGCAGTACCAAATTGTTTCCTAGTGGTTGTTATCTTGGATTTCACAGTTGTAGAAAAGGTTTCAAATAAAAATTTCCTAGATTCACTCCATTCACAAGTATTTATTTAGAATCATAACTTTGTAGTTCTAGAAAGAATTTGTTTTTATATAATCTGCATATTATAAAATGGGTAGAGATCAAAATTAAGTAGAATTTGAATTGAACTTTAAAATTGTGTTCCCAATGGTAGTAAAATGAACTTATTTTTGATTAATATATGTTATCAAACCTTGATATTCCACCACAAATACGTTTGACTAGGACTCGTAAACCTTCTCTAAAGACAAAAAATAAGCTTATTGAGATTAACCAAATATTTGGTACTAGTACAAAACGAATGCCATAATTTGGGCCCGCTCTTATTTATTTGGATAAATGAAATACTGAACCCGTAAAACTTTAATTTAAGCATACTAAATCCATTGTTGAGCCTAGACTATTTTCCCCTCTTAGGGATAAATATTTAGAATAATTAAAGAGGAAGAATTCCCTAACATCAATCTTCCAAGTGATCCTTACATGAGGAACATGGATGATGTTGTTTTTACAAATATTAGGAATTATAACTTACATAATATTATTACGAGAACCCCTAATTTTCCATGCTCATATTTTATTCAGTGGACTATACAACACAATAAAAACAAGACAAGGACCATTCATCATGAGGTAAATGTATTGTTTCTTTTAGAACTATAGAGCTATAAAGGTATTAAAGTAACACATTTTTTTATTTACTTCATGTTTTCCATGGGGTGGGATCCATCAAAATTATGAAATGTGGGTACCCATTGGATGTGGAATTTAATTGCACATCCAATGGGTGCTTTGGCTTGAAATTTGAGTAAAACCATAGGGAGATATGTTGAAAATACAAAGAAAAAATTATTATTTTAAATGAAAAATATGCCAATTCAACCATTATGGTTGACAAATTTTCTTGAAATTCTATGAGTTCTTGAATTCCAACTCATCAGTAAATTAAGGTTAGATATTTTTCTTATGAGTCCCATTTTATACCCCAAATTTTCTCTAATGGATGTGGTAAATGTATTGGTTCCTTCCAAACTTTAGAGCTAGAAACATAATACAAATTTCATCAACTAGAGATTTTGGTGACTAGAGATTTTGTGGAACAATTTCATCAGAACAATGTTGAAAGGAAAATTCTCGCTTGTTGGTGTATTGAAGGTAAAATGTTCCAGTCTAGGAATTATTTCCTTTATCCAATGACTTATTTTAGAAATCCTTATGTTTTTTCTATGGATTTGATGTGGAAATTATATGGGAAATCTAACTATGTTTATTTTAAGGATTTATGAGTTCCAATTGTGCATGGTATTGTTACATTTGGCACAATTTTCAATTGGGCTGGTATATTATCCTTAGATCTACAAAGGGATGCAAAGAAATCATAAAATAACATTTCTAAGATATTCCAAACTTTCTACATATCATCTTATCTATTAGATGTGATGTGTGCCAATGATTATTTTCCTCAGTTAGGATGGAGTAATATTTTTTGTTGAAGACCATTTCATGTTTATTTCTAGATTCCTTGGGGTAATAAGTACAAGAAGAATTTTTCTCTTATCTATGATCATTTTATTCCACCCTTATATGAAAAGAATTTCAATATATAGTGTCCAAGAATTACACTTGAAGCTTGATCCGTGTTGAAAAGTATAGGGAATTGGTGTTTGGAGGAGGACTATACCCATGGAAGTATTTATGGAGAAACAATCCCTCACCATATTTTTCCAAAGTATGTTCCTATTTGACTTATAATATAATAAATTTCATATCAATCTATTCTACATGGATTTATTGCTACACTTAAGTAATATAAGAAAAGTATTTCGATTCCTTATAATATCTACATTCGACATTATTGAATGATTACTAATTCCAATAAATCCAAAGAAGAAACTAATTTGATGTTGGAATGCATGTTTCCTCAAGGAAATTTCATAAGACATGATCCACATGGGCTAACAATCAAGCATTGCAAAATTGTTAGTTTAGTTTGTCCATATGCAAATAAAAAAGAAGAAATGAAAACCAATATGTAAATGCATAATCATGGGATGCGGTGTTAGAAAAGAGAAAATATAAGGTACATGAGGATATGATTGAACTCTCAAAAGAACAAGAATGAAAATATGATGAAAGATTTAGCCAAAAACAAGAACAAGAATTGAAAGCTAATGAATCATTGAAGGAAAATCTAGAGTAGGTGTTAGTACCTAGGTATGCACCTAGGATTTTCTACTTTTTTAAACTTGAGATCCTGAAATTCAAACTTATCGTAAGGATGCCCCAATAATTTTTACCTAAGACAAAATTTTCCCTTGATGTTGCATTGTGTGATTTTATGTTCACCTTATTTTTATGTTTTCAATTTGATTATTAGCTAGTAAAACATGATAAGTTGGATCAATGTTTGTACAGAGTTGGTTGTTAGTATTGCAAGTACTACTCCTTGGTTTAAGCCTATGCATGCTATTAAAATTAAGTAAGAGAAAATCAGTATAGGCACAAATTTTGTATAAAATTTGCATAGAGTCTTCCTTAAGAAAGTTGCACTGCAAAATAGTTTCACAGCTTCGCTTCCAAATGGTATTGCAACTATGGTACCAAATTTTTTAGTAGTTTCACTACAACACTAAATGTGTAGTGATATGGAACTCTCATAGAGATCAATACCAAATATTCCTCTAGTCTTGTCGTGTTTCAAAAATAATTATGTCAGGGATATGTGTAATAATGAAATTAGGTGGAAGTCTCATTCTTTGAATTTCTCGCAGCAATAAAATGACATAGACCCTGTAGTTCTCATAATTAGATACTACAATATGAAAGGATGAGGTTATCCAGCATATATTCTATTGCTCGGTTCAATGTATGATTTGGCGAATGGTTAAGCCTCCTGCTAATGATTTGTTTTCTCCATCATAATATTAAAATTTCATCCAATATGAGTGGACATAAGGTCAGATATGAGCCCATGAGGGTTGAAATATTAGAATCTTACCCTAAATTTGGTCTTAATTTAAGACAAGCAGGATGATTCCTCTTTTGTCAAAAATTACAAGGGAATCATACCCCAGTTTCCTAGGATTTCCCATAAAATTTTGATGTTAAGATTGTTATGGTGGGATACCTAACATTCTTGGTTTCATAGAATTCCATAGAAATTGATTTCGAGTTTCCATAGGAGGGGGAATATAGGTTTAAATTGCAAGGTGCCGGTGCTACAAACTACAATTGTTTCCTATGGGTTAACAACTAGAATCCAGATTGGCATAAAGGCATACCATAGACATGACTGAAGATTGAATACAGTCACCTTTTGAAGCTAGTACAAAGCTATATAATAGGCAAAGGAATGTATGCCATTGTTGATCTCTATCATATGTTTTTTTCTCTTGCACTTAGATGGAGTTTCAGTGATAAATTTTCCATTTTATTTTCTCAAAATTCTGTCAAAAATGGTTGCTAGGGTAAGGAAATTACCAAATAGTCAACACATTGCTTAGCACCAAGCCCTCATTAAGTTGTTGATAGTGCAAGAATTGGGAAAATTTAACCATGCGTTTGAACATTTCCTTTTATCCTATGAATTCATAACCATAGAGAATCTACCATCCCAACATGAAGTTGTTGATACCTCTTTTGCTAATACAGAACCTACAAAGATATTTTACAATGTTGAAATTGAGGTATTTTCCACATAGCCGAACGTAAAGAAGGAAAATAGGGGTTGAGTAACAAGAAAATGCAAGGTAAATGTAGAAACTAAGAACCCTGTAAACAAGAAGTTGAATTTATCCTCATATAAGGACTTGGGAATCCCTATCCATGAGCCAACTACATAAGATCTGAAGGATGGGGAAAATAGAGTGTTGACATGAAGGATGCGAGGGGCTTTGAAATACAAAGTTCCTGAAACTTCCATTCTACAAGAGATAGAATATATATGTAATTTCATAGGTGGAAACATTCATCCCAAAAACCAAAAAATAAAGGAAGGTAATCCTAATCCTTATCCACTCAGATGGTCATATACTAGGGAAACTAATAAATTCAAGCTTAACTACAAATCTAGGTTGCATCATTCCTTAGAAGAAAACAAGGTCATCAACCTTGAAACTCACTTAAAGGAAACTACATAAGGGTCTAAGAGGAAGAAAGATAAAATCGTTGTTCCAAGTTCAATGCAAGTAAGAAATGATTCCAAGACAACAAAATCAAAAAGAAGTAGTCCATACGCAAGAATTTTCTAATGAAGAATCATGTTCATTGATGAATAAAGAGAAGAGAGTCACTTAGTTTTTAGTTGGTTCAAAATAAACTATTAAATACATCCCCTGTTCACTAGAGACTAATCCCATTATTCATATTTCCTCGGAAGAAGCATAGGAGGAGCACTGCATAGATTTTGCTACTGATGAAAATCCTAAAATAGAAAGTATAGAAGCACAAAATCAAATAGTAGAAGATGTTGTTTCGATCCATCCTAAAAAAGACGAGGAGTGTGGAATTAACCAGAAACTTAAAAAGAAAGTTTAAAAGTACAAAGGTATGGTTAAACGGATTAAGCAATAAAATGAATTGTTATAGATTAAATCATACAGGGTTAGTGAAAAGAGGACCAAGTTGATTATCATATTCACTAAATTATGCAAGTTTTCTCAAAATATGAGAAAAATAAATGACAAGATGCTTAGACAAAAAAATTATGGAAGGAAGAATGCCTCCAATAGAGGAAAAATAATATGGAAATTAATGAAAGATTGGGAATTATGATGATCTTGGAACTCATGTCTTACAGGATACCATGCATAACCATGCTCCAAAAACTAGGTGAAAGTGAGATCAGAGTATACATGTTGCAATTTGAATAGTTCAAGTTTTTACAGGCATAGAAAGTAGCACTATGGAATATTCTATAAGAATTTTAATCTTTAGACTTATCATTAATATTTTCTAAATTTGTATAAGGTTTTAACTCAAACCTATTTTAGATATTTTTTATCTTGAAAAATCAAACGTTTGATAAGTATCCTAGACTTGGCTCATTGTTGATGTGTCCCTAAAGAATACGATCTCAAAATTGTTTAATTATTTGAATCATCTATTTTTGGGTTTAAGATATATTTTAGGCATATAGATGATCATCAAATCTCTAAAGTAGGATCTAGATGGAGTTGTGCAAGAGTCTATATATTGTAAAACTCATTAAGATGGGAGTTTTTGATTTTTGGAATCCAATAGAGGTTCTGTGATTTTTTTAAGCTCATTTTGAATAAAGTTTTCTATGAATATCTAAGATCATTTGGATCATCAATTAATTGTTCCTGTTGTATGTTTGTTGTTGATTATCTATTTGATTACAAAAATATTAATGCACTACATAATTATTTAGTTACAGAACTAATAACATTTACATTGTGGATGTTTATTTCCTCTCTTTTTTACTCTATTTTCATTTAGTTTTCCTAAATATAATGTTGTTATATAATGGAATAATATGTGAATATGTGGAACCTGTAGCTTAATTTTTCATGTGTTTACTTCCCAACTTTGTCTTTATGCATGGATACACATTCGGTTCATAGAAAAAATAATTTGAATTCATATCTTATCTTTGTTCTCTATGTATTGTTCAAATATCACACACAGACCCAACTTATCTTGACATTTATTTAATCAATTAAAGATAAAATTAAATTCCTTCAACCTTCGTGTCTAAGTTCCCTAGCATTTCCTTGGAGTAGTCCAGTGCAGACCTTAGGGATACCAATAGGAGCATAAGGCTATAAATGTTAAGATTTTAAAATTTTGTTATACCAAAAGGATAAATGAAAGAATAACAAGCACTCCAGAACAAAATAGAACACAACTATTTATCCTAGGAAACCTTCATGGGGAATAAAACATAGAAAAAATTCCTTGATATAGACTTCAACCAAGTACAGTGTAAGACCCAAGAAATAAAACTAGACTTTTTCCTTCTCCTCAGATGGATTATTTCTCATATATATAGTGAACTTGCTTGATTCACAATGTGTCAAAATGAGGGAGGTTCCTTATCTATTAATACACATCAATTGAAAATCCTAATAACCCAATAGAGTCGAATTCTCCTCACAACCAAGGCCAACTTTCCTTTGGAGACTCAAAAATAAATTTTAATAATACTTTTGTGGGTACTACTGACCCAACTTACAATGAATATTTTACCTCAAGAATTTACATGAACAAATACATTAATGACATACCTAATAGGAGGAACTACATCTCTGAAAGGGGAAATAATAATAATAATAATAATACAAAACATAACATCTTTTGTAGTCACATTTCTTCAACACTCCCTCTTAACAAGGAAGGTATTCTATAACAGAACAACACATTTGTACAACCGAATGGTAATTCCATATTTCATAGAAAGTTTTCATGACTACATAAACATCATCATCATCCATGGAACATCATAATTGGAGAATCACATATTGAGCATCATATCAGGAGCACATCATCATGATAATCACATATCGACACATCATCATGAGCATCACATATTGACACATCATCATGAGAATCACATGTAGACACATCAAAATGAGAATTGCATATCGACATATCATCATGAGCATCACATCTCGACACATCATCAAGAGAATTTCATCTCAACACATCATCATGAGCATCACATCTCAACACATCATCACGAGAATCACATATCAACACATCATCACAAGCATCACATCTTCATACATCATAATGAGCATTGCATTGCGACACATCACATCATCTCATGCATCAACATCTTCAGAATCACCTATAATGCAACACATGCAAACACAACATCCACAAATTAATCTGGAATCACCCATAGCATAAAGAATGTTGGAATCTCATTGTCCATAAATGAATCCAAGACCACATCATCTGCAACTAAGTGCAATAATAACCACAAATGAATGTCATACCACAACATCTGCAAATTAATGTGGGACCACAATATCTGCAGATGAATGCAGGACCAAAATGTTTGCAAATGAATGCACGATTACAATGTCTTCAAATGAATGCAGGATCACAATGCCCACAAGTGAATGTAGGACCACAATGTTCGCAAATGAATGTAGGACCACAACTTCTGCAAATCAATGCAGGACCACAATGTTCGTAAATGAATGCAGGACCATAACAAAATCTGCAGGTACTCTGATAAACTCATATAGAATTCTCTACACTAGAATACCATTGACATCACACCATCAATAACAATCTCTTCATCACTCCCTTTTTCCAGAGAGGTCCTTTCAGACTACAAAGCTCGTCTCGACAATATTCAAACTTCACACGATACAGAGGCTTAGTCAGTACATATTCAACTTGTTCCTCTGTAGGATCATATTGGAGCTTCAAAACTCTTCTTTGCACCATATTCTAGATGTAATTATAATTTATCTCTATATGATTTTACTTATCATGAAATAACAAGTTCTCTATGAGTTTGATGCAACTCTTGTTGTCACAATAGTGGCAATCATATCAGCATCAAACAATCCTACCAATAACTTATGAATCCAAACTACTTCAATACAAGATGAACATGTTGTAATGTATTTAGCCTCAGCTATACTGAGCACAATACTAGTATGTTTTTAATAATCCATTAGACCACACCTAATCCCAAACTAAAACAACATCCTAAAGTACTCTTCCTATCTTCAACACTTCCTTCCCAATCTAAATCAGTATAACCACCCAATCTAAACTCACTATTCATTGCATATCTAATTCCATAATCCAATATACCATTTAGGTACCTCATCACATGTTTTTTTGCAACTAATTGAACACGTTTGGGATCCATCATATAATGACTCAATGTGTTTCTAGCAAAACATTTATTCTATCTTGTATTTTTCAAATACATTAGTGACCCAATAATCTATTTGTATAGTGTGACATCTACTCTTTTTAAAGAATCATCATTTAGGATCTTCATATTTTTCACCATCGGAGTGTCCATTTCCTCACAATCCAACATCCCAAATCTCTTTAGGATCTCAACTACATATTTTCCTTGGTTTAAGAAAATATCATATGGAAACTGCCATAATTCAAGTCCTAGGACGTAATGCATCATGCTAAGGTATTTCATCTCGAATTCGGTCGCAAGATTGTTCTTACATTTACTGATGAGATTCTCCTCTCCTATCAAAAATAAATCATCAACATATAATATTAATATCATGATCCCATCATCTACAACCTTATAGTAAAGATGGAATTTGTTTTACTCTTGGTAAATCCCAAGCTCATCAGGAAGCCATCAATTCTTTCATACCATGCTCTGGGTTCTTGCTTCGACCCATATAGTTCTTTATTCAATATACATACACGTGTCTTTTTTCCATGTGTCTCAAAACCCGGAGGTGTTCAATATGCACTTCCACTTCAATGACATAGTTTAGGAAAGTTGTCTTTACATCCATTTGATGTAAATTCCATTTCATGTTGGTTGCAAAGGAGAGGATAGTTATGATTGAAGTATATATTCCTACTATTGAAAATTATCACCATAATAAATCCCTTCGTTCTGAAAGAATCCTTGTGCAAAAAATATTTCTTTAAACCTTTCAATACTTCCACATGTTGAATGATTTGTCTTGAAAATCCATTTTGAAGAGACGATTGCTTTATCCTTCGGTCTTGGTACCACATCCCAAACATCATTATTTATGATGGAATAGTATTCTTTGATTAGGGAATCCATCCATTCCTTCTTCTTTGAAGGTTCTTCAAAAAATGTAGGTTCCTCATCAACAAGATTGCACATCAAGGCCACATAATTGGACTAGAGTCTTGGTCTCTTGCTTCCTTCCGGTGCACCATATATTTCTACCTCTTGGATCATATTACAAGCCCAATATGTTATTCTCTTTGTTGAGATAATCTCATGTGGTGTCTCTATGGGTCCTTGAGGATATGCCATGTCATGATATTCGAGTATAATTTCTTCTTCGACATCTCTAACTGGTAGTCTATTGGATTTTACAATTCTAGGATCTTCTTTTCTCTTCTTCATCTTCATTTGCATAGGCCTTTATGGATTTGTTTAAATTTGAATTTCATCGAATTTGACATCTATGCTTATCTAAATTTGACGAAACCTAGAATATAGATCTTGTAAGGTTTTGACTGGTCACGATATCCAACAAATATTCCCTTATTTCCTGAAGGGTCCAACTTTGATCTTTTCCCCTTTGGAACATGTAAGTAAACATGACAACCAAATATCTTCAGGTGGCTGACTTTGCGATTCTCACCGGTAAACATTTCTTCTAGTGTTTTGTTCCCAAGAGAACTATGGGATATTCTATTCTTCACATAGCCTACAGTTCTTGCTTCTTCATCACATAAATGCATAGGTAGATCTTGATCATGGATTATGGATTTGACTTCTTCCATGATAGATATATTCTTTATTTATGCCACTCCATTTTGTTGAGGATTATAGGGTGTAGTAAGCTCCCTATTAATCCCATCTTCTTTATAGAAGTATTTGAATTCATTTGAAGTGATATTTCCTCCATTATTTGATCTCAAGGTCTTGGTTTTCTTTTCATAGAGATTCTTGACAAGATCCTTGAATTATTTGAATTTTTTTCAAATAATTTATCTTTTCCTTTCAAAAATTATATCCAAGTATTACAAGGGTAGTCATCAATACAAGAGAAATAATAAACATACCCACTTAAGGAATTAGATGACATTGATCAACACACGTCTGAGTGAAAAATATCAAATATCTCTTTTTCTTTACTATTACTACTTGGAATGGGTTCTTGGTAATCTTTCCTTGAGCACATCCTTTGTATACTCCATGATTGATCTAGATCTCTAGTAGACCTATCACTACCTTTCTCACAATTGGCAATGCTTTGTAGTCTACATGTGCAAGCATTCTATGACATAGTTCACATGGACTGATGGTACTAGCTATGAAAGTTGAATTAATGTGCCCCTTTAATTTGTAGAGTCCTCCTTCAATGCCAATTATAACTACATCATCTATTGGACTTCCTTTCGATCACATAAGGACTTCACCATCTAAAAAGGAAACTATGAAACCTTTCTTGTTTAAAGATGATACAGAAAGAATATTCTTATTTAAACCTAGAACATATAAGACTTCTTTTAAATTCATGGACTTACAATATTTTAGATCGTAAGAGGCTTCTCCAATCCCTTTGATGGGATATTGATAATCATCTCCAAAATGCAGGTTGTGTGGATATTTTTACTGAGTAATACATGAGAGAGAGTCTTTGTGACCTATAATATGTTTGGAAGCACCACTATCTATGATCCAAGTGTCACTTCCATTAGAGATTGATTCTGTGAGGGATGAAATTAAGACATATTCTTCACTAGAGTCTTCATTTTCTCTATCCTTCTCTTCATCTGATTCATTTTCTTCGATTACATGGGCACAGAAATTTAGGTTCTTATTATTGAACTTTTATTTGTTAAGTGGAAAATGTCTATAGATGTGTCCCAACTTATGACATGTATAACATTCATAAGATGAGTAATCCCTTTTAAGCTTCTTACCTCTTTTGAAGTATGGTGATCTTGTCAAAGGTGATCCTCGATCCTTCCTCTTTTTTCTTCTATTCTTTGTATTGGAAACTAGAGCTTGATATTCATTATCATTTATATTTCCTTTTCTATTTTCTATCCTTCCTTGTTCTTGTACACACTCTTCGCATATTTTGTTGAACTTGGTTAGATATCTTCTAGCACATATCCCTCTTATGAAGTAATATCATTCTCTTGGAAGACCATTTAGGTGATCATCACAATGTCTACTACTTCCACCATGTCATAAATGGATTCTATTTTTTATTTGATCTAATATATTCTTGAGAAGTATGACTAATAGTTTCTGCCTTTTGAATCTTCACACCCTTGAGTTGGATTCTAAAGGACATTATTTTATTTATTTTGTTTTCTTGAAATAGATTGGTTATTGCATTAAACATTTCCTTCAGAGTGTTCTTTGAAGATACTTGAGGGATCAAATGATCATTGATAGAATAATTTATGATCCTTATGGATTTGATCATATCCTTATTGTGATTGGCATTTTCTTCATCTCCCTCTTGTACCTTGACCTCATATTTGATGTAGCCATCTAGATCACATTCTTTAAGGATGAGAATGAATATATACTTCCATGCTCTGAAATTCTCTGCTCCCTCAATATTTTCATCAAGATTCGTATTGTTTTTCATCGTTAATGAATGAGAACCTCAAATGGAAATATAGGATATAGTACTTACTAATTTGAGGACTTCTTTTAGAATCTACTTCAGAATGACCTAGGATTTGACAATAAAACCCTAATTTTCCAACCGTGGTCAACTGAAAAACTGATTGGAGAGAAAGAGATTCCTCCCCAAGGAGAGCTACAATGTATCTTTATTTTTTTGAATCTCTGAAAAGAAACTTGAAATTTTTGTTTTGTTAGTTTCTCCTGATAGTAATGGTAGGTCAAAAATTGAAAATTCATAGAACTGAAATCTGTTTTGATATAAATATGCGCCCTACTAGGGTGAGTTGAATGGCCCTTATTTTCTATTTGATTTGTTGAGGGAGGTGTTTGAAATATTGAACCCTAGCTTATTGAACTGTCGTTAAAAGTGGTTGCACAATGTCTTCTTTCAGGTTGGCTCTGATACCATGTACTTAATATTTTTTTTAAATTTTATGCCAAAAGAATCACTGAAAGAATAAAAAGCACAAGAAAAATAAAGATAACAAAAATATTTATCCGAAGAAACCCTCATGGGGAATAAAACCAAGCAAAACTTCCTTGATATAGACTTCAATCAAGTATAGTGTAAGACCCAAGAAATAATACTAGATTGCTTCCTTCTCAAATGGACTATTTATCCTTTCTCTAGCGAACTTTCTTGAGTGCAAAGTGTATCCAAATGAGGGAGGTGCCTCACTTATTTATACACATCAATTGAGAAGCCTAATAACCCAATAGGTTTGACTCCCCTCATTGTCAGGTCCAACTTTCCTAGGGACACTCAGAAATACATTTTTAATAATCCTATTGTGGGTAATACTAACCCAAATTGCAATGGAGTTTTTACCTCAATAATTTACATGAACAAATATAACAATGAAATCCCTAATTGGAGGAACAAAATCTATGAAAGGAGAAATAATGATAATAATAATAATAATACAAAATATAATATCTTCCGTAGTTACATTTCTTTAACAATTGAATAGAGAAAATTGAAGGAAGAGAAAGATAGATTAAAATATATCAAGGAAATATAAAAATAATGAAGGAAATAATAAGAAAAAAATTGAAATAAAGGATAATTGAAGAATAATTAAAACAAGAAAAGTAAGGCATGAAGCAGGAATGAAGTAGTTTGAGGAGGAAGCTAGAAAGAGATAATTATAGAAGAAAATTGGACATAACACTGAATAAACCTCACAAGTAACACAATAAGTGTGAAAAGTGATTCACATATTGATCTAGAATCCAAGAAACTCTCACAATTCGCTCTAGTTTGCAAAACAAGCACAAANATATTAAATTTGGGACAAATCATGAGGATTAGGAATCCATTTGGGAGTGCACATGTGTCATAACTATATTTGACCTCCATCCCCCCTAGGTGGACCAATTAGCTCTCGAATCACCCCAAACGGTCGCGAAACCTGGTGTGAATGTTGGTGTGGCATGATGGAGCATAAATGGGTCTATTAAAGGCATGGGTGAGAAAACAAAGTGTGGGAGTGGCTCAAGGTGAACAATAAATACACAAGAAGGGATCAAATGGTCTAGAAACATCACTAGCACCCCTAGTCAAATCATATTCCAAAAAAAGAGGAAGGGAAGAACTCCATGAAATCAACGATCATTAATTAGGGTGCACATGTTATAGGTTGACCAATTTAGAGTGTTGGTGTGTGTATGAATGGGACAAAATAACCAGTTTACATGCTAGACCAATTTCCCTAAGTCTAAACCATAAATATCAATGCATGAAAGAAAAATAATTAGTATAAGGTATAAAATAAGGTACTAAGGATATATTTTTGTTATAAAACACACCATTAATATTTAATTAGTACAAATTAACCTAAAATGTCATGGAGGCCTTGGAAACAAAGGCTGAATTCACCTCATATAACAGAGAATTTATTTGTCCATAAAAACAAGGAAAAGAGGAAAACCACATGGGAACAAAAACTATCCTCCTCAACATGGACATGGGGACAAAAATATGAAGGTGAATGGCATCCATAACCATGTATCACTCACTCCAAGCAGTGATCTAAAGTAAGTGAAGGTATTCTCTGTGAATCACTTGGTGAAAATATCAGCAGTTTGCTCAACACAAGGGCAATACTGCAAGGCTATCACTCGATCATGTATTAATCCCTGAATGTAGTTGATATGAATCTCTATGCATTTAGTCCTCTGTATATGTACTGGATATGTGGAAATATTTATTTCACTTTGATTGTGACACCAAATGACAATGGCTGAATCAAGTGCAACACAAAGTTCCCGAAGAATGCCTTGCAACCACACACATTGTGTAGTTGCATTCACTAGTCCTATGTGCTCAGTCTCAACTGAAGAAAGGGAAATAATGTGTTGTTTATTAATTGACTATAAAATGGGACCATTGGAAATCATGAATACAAAACCTGAAGTGGCCTTTCTTTCATTGGGATCACCAGCCCAATCAGAATAAAAAAATCCTACTAGTTCTAGTGGAGAACTAGCACCATGCTGTACCCCGATGTTCTTGGTGCCTTGTACATATTGAAGGATACTCTTGGATTCCTTCCAATGGATCTCATGAGGCTCCTTCATATATATATCTACTGCACCTAAAACATATGCTAAATCGGGTCTAGAATTAGTAAGATACAACAAACTCCTGACTAGCTATCTATACAATGAGCAATCCACCAATGGAGAGTCACCAACTTCACCTAGTTTGATACCAGAAAGGAATGGGAACTTGGATTCCTTACACTCATACATATTAAACTTCAGTAACATTTTTGAAGCATAATTTTTTTGTCTTATGTTGATCCATGCTTCATATTGAACAATTTGCAAACCAAGAAATTGTTTCAACAAGCCCTGATCGGTTATTGAAAATTCACTATGCAAAGGTGATTTCATTGACCCAATTTATTTGGTGCAACAAAATTTAATAAAAATGTAATCAAAATACAGTACATAATAAAATGACCTGCAATACATAACCAATATGCTGAAAATAAAAAATAGGATCATACTTTCATCTAACAAAGCCAAGTGATAGTAGAAAATTTTCCATCTTGGCATACCAAGTCCTCAAGGCTTGCTTGAGGACATACAGTGACTTATTTAACCTTCATACAAGGTAAGGATACTATTGGAAACATTCAGGTTTATGAATATATATCTATTCCTTTATATCAATATGAATAAATTCACTTTTCACATCCATGTGGTGAACCTCCCAGTGCTTACTAGCAGCAATGGCTAAAACTAGCATGATAGAGTCCATATTTGCAACTGGTGCAAATGTCTCTATATAGTCCACTATTTCGACTTGAGAGAATCCTTTGGAAACTAATATGGAATTATATTTTATATCAGACTCATCAACAACAACTTTTGTCCTGTAGACCCACTTGCATTGCACAAGCTTCCTCTTGGGAGGCAAAGGAACCAGTTCCCAAGTCTTCTTTTCTTGTGGAGAGTTAAAATCTTCTTGCATGGATGATTTTCATATTGGGTCATAATATGATTCCTTATATTATTAGGGATCAGATCCAACCATCATATAGAAATTATCAAAAATACTCAATTCATTTTAAAAATAAGCACTTTGGAATTGTGATCTAGTCTTCCTAAGATCTAGAGGATTTCCTGTTAAATCCCCAACAACTTCTATGGTTTTCTCTGCCCACTTGGGTCTTGAGGGTGATTCATGTTCAGAAACATCATCTTCATCCATCTCAGAATTATAAAGAGAATCACCACTTACACCATCTTGGTGTTGAGGAGAAGAGCATGTTGGTGCTAGTTCAAAATCTAGAATAATTTCTTCTTCGAATTGCACACTTCTTTCTATGAAATTTTTATGTGTGGATGGATCAAAGAGATTTTATCCCTTTATATATTCACCATACCCCACCATGATGCACTCCTTGATTTTTGGCTTCAATTCCTTTCTCTTTTCTGAAGGAATTCGGGCCCAAGCCCTCGAACCAAAAATCATGAAATGGGAAATATTTGGCTTGTGGCTAAACCAAGCCTCATATGGTGTTTTTCCACTCATTTATTTGTGAAGAGAATTGTTTTGAATGTATGCAGAATATTTAATGGCTTCATCCCATATCTTAGGACTCACATCCTTATCCTCAATCATATAGGTAGCCATCTCCTTGAGCACCCTGTTCTTCCTCTTGGACACACCATTTTGTTGTGGTGTGTAGGGGACCGAATGCTACATTTGGATACCACATTCTTCACACAAGTGCTGCAAATTATTTTTTTAATTCTCTTTACCATTATTAATATGAAGTATTTTGATCTTTTTCCCACTTTGATTATCAACCAGGGCCTTCCAAATCTTTAGAGTCTCAAAGAATTCATATTTGAGCTTGAGGAAATAGACCCAATAGAACCTTGAGAAATCATCTATGAAAGTGAGAACATGCCTTGATCCTCCATAGAAAGGAGTGGGAAGAGGACCAATGAGATATGAATGCACCAACCCAAGCACTTGTGTAGCTCTCCTTTCCTTCCCTTTCTCATAGTTGCACTCTGGATTCTTTCCCACCACACAACCAATGCATGGACCATTAATGGAGGTCTTGATAGTAGGAATCCCTTCCACCATGCCATCCTTGTTAAATGACTGGAGGTATTTGTAGTTCATATGGCCAAATATCTTATGGCACAACTTGTTGGTTTCATTGGAATGATATAGAAGTGCTTGTCCTTTGTAGTTTGGAAGAAATTTAGAGAATTTGTACATCCTAGCTTGGTGATCAGCATACCCCAATGCCACAACTTTGTTGGAGGATATTTCAGCTATTTCAACCTCATATAAAGTAAATGCTACTCCCTTGGTTTCTCCAGTATGTTTCATTTGGTACACTAACAACAGATTTGCTTCCAAGTCTGGTACCAATAGGACATTGATAAAATATCCATATTTAAGATCGATCTTGCCAAATCCCTTGGCCTGGATATCTGAGTCATCACCCATTCAAATAGTTGGGCCACTATTTGAATACATGGATGTGAAGAAATATCTTATAGAGGCCATGTGCCTTGATGCTTCTGAATCAATGATGAAGGCTGAATAATATGAAGATCCATCAACCAAATCATGGCACCTCTCTTTATTGTTGGAACCTGAACTTCCATCATTTGTATTTGTTCCCTCTAGGATTGGGATGTTTTTCTTCTCCAACATCTGTGCCATCATATATATGGTTTTCTTCATCCATTCATTCTCTGTATGCCATCCCTTGTGGAAGTAAGTGCATCTATTCTTCTCTTTTCACTTCTTGTCCTTGTCCTTACAAGTATTTGAGCCCCCATCGGGAATTTTGGGTCTGTCTTGTTTCTTCTTATCTAGCTATTTTGAATCCTTATCTTTCTTCTTGACTTTGGATGCATTCAAAAACCCTGCAGCAAGATCTCGATCCTTGCTTGCTTTGATGGTGCCCATCTGCACTGGCTTATCTTGTTCTTGGGTCAAAGACTCCATGAAGCTTGCTAGTGATGGAATTTTCCAATTTCGAGCTGTGAGCTTGCTTGAGTGAAATGTGCTGAAAAAAACAGAATACTTAGGCCCTAGATTCAAGAGAATATATAGTATGAGTTGCTCTTATTTCTTCTCAATGCCACACTTCTTGAGTTGAAGCACCAATGACTTGAATTTGGTGAAGAAATATTGGATGGTCTAATAATGCGCTCGGCACAAGGAGATGAGATCATTTTTGAGCTGGTGACCCCTCATCCCATCATTCTTCCCAAAGAGAGATTCAAGTTAGATCCAAACTTCAATTGGGGTAGCTATATTGTCAACATGAAACATGAGTTCTCTCGAAATGCTAAAAAAAGCATTCCAAATGCTTCCTCAAGTCTATTGAAATACTTCGATTTCTCTACTACAAAATTTGGTTCAACTTTTGTCCCCATGGTGACCCTGTAAATATCCTTGGACCTCAGCTAGATAACCATATCGGCCTTCCATTTGAATGGTGTTATCAATACATGAGTTTCCTCCAACTCTGCTTGCGCTAGTGGTGAAACTTGTTGAATGTACATGTAATGAAAAGTCACAAATTTCTCTGGAGAATCACTCTAATAGAAAATCAAACACACTGAATTTGATTTGCAGCTTCAATTAGCTTTGATTCCAAGTGAGAATTTATTTCACATCTGGATCTATAAGCCAAGAAACTCTCACAATTCACTCTAGTTTGCAAAACAAGCACAAAATAGCTGAAAAGACTGAAATTGCATTCACAAATGAAGTCAACAATGGATATTATTAAAATTGTCTGGCAAGTAAATATGTTTATAACATATATATATTACATTTTGGAAAAATTTTGAGGCTTAGGAAGCCATTTGGGAGTGCACATGTGTCATAAATAGATTTGACCTCCATCGCCCCTACATGGACCAATTAGCTCTCGAATCACCCTAAATGGTCACTAAACCTGGTGTGGTATGATGAAGAATAAATGGGTCTATGATAGGTGTGTGCAAGCAAACAAAGGTGTGGGAGTGGCTAAAGGTGAACAATAAATGCACAAGAAGGGCCAAAATGGTCTAAAAACATCACTAGCACCCCTAGTCAAACCAGATTCCACAAAAGAGGAAGGTAAGCGCTCCAAGACACCAAGGGTCATTAATGAGGGTGCACATGTTCCAGGTTGACCAAGTTAGAGCACTGATGTGTGTGTGTAAATGGGCCAAAATAGCCAGTTTACTTGTTAGCCCAATTTCCCTAAGTATAAACCATAGATATCAATGCATGGAAGCAAAAGAATTAGTCTAAGGTCTAAACTAAGGTACTAAGGATGGATTAATTTTATAACAATAAAAAACTAATGATGTTAACGTAAGCATAAACATGCCAACACAAAAAATCATATCCAATCAACTACAGTCATAGGTAAATGAAATTAAATTGTATTTGAAGAGGCCATTACCCCTAGCAACAAGGAAAATATTCTTTCATTTGGTAACCAGGCCATTCCAAAAACTATGGATTAATTTCCATAGTTGGATCTAATTGATTACAATAATAAATGTAAATCCATTATGAAGCAAATCCAACAAAAAATAAAAATTGATTTAGATAAGTTTATCGTTTGCACCATAGAAGAAAATGTGATGGATACAAGAAATAATAAACTCTCAAACATGGTTAATGTAGACTTATATATGAAACAATATGCTATTAAAAAATATTAAATCGATACTAAATATAGATCAAGTTATAAAAATGATCGCTACTATGGAGAATCAAGTTTCCCATTATAAATAAACATTATTGAGAATCAAGTTTTGCTATTATTGTCTTCTTTTCTTGAATATGAACTAAAAGAAACTCGTTCAAATTTCCATATTGCAAATACTTATATATTATATCATTTAAATTGCAAGAATACACTTGGCCATTTTCAATACTATACAAGGAAAATTTGAAATGGAAGGGAAACTACAAGAAAAATCAGAAGAACAAATCAGTTTCATTAAGAAAGCTCATAACCAGAAAATCAATGAAACACATAACATATGGTTCTCGATGACGATGAACTTGAGTACATTGGTTATTATGGAAGAATGCGATGAATGGCTCCAGTTCCTTTAAATATAAGATTTGATTGAAGATATTACAAATTAATGTCATTTTCCATATTTTGGACAATCAAAGAACTTTTTTTATTCTATATATGTTTCCAAAAAATTATAAGAGGAATAGGACAATAACAAAGTTCAATTAAAACATGAAAAAGATTGAGAATAATCGCTGTGTTGCTGCCACTGTGATCCGCAGCGCCAACCTTCTAGGTTTTGGTGCAGGGCTCGTCCTAGCGCCGCTATGAGTGCGCCTAGGGGTGGAGAGCCACCCCCCTCTTCTCTAATCCCTGCTAATGAGGCCTTTAGGAAGCTATTCAGGCAGGTTGGGAAGAAACCAGCCATGCCTTCTATCCCAAAATTCATAAAAAAGCTAGATGAAGTTCCTTAAATCGCTTTGCCTGAAGAGCAGCCCATCAAAATCGCACTAGCTCTCGCTGAAAGAGGATTGATAGGATAGTTTATGGGGCTTTGGCCCTCCACAAAAACCACCGATGACTGGATCCAGCGTAACTGGAGACCCCAACTGAAGAATAGTGTGACCTACTATGCTGTTGGAAGAGGATTCTTCATTTTCGAGTTCATGACCAAGGAAGATCGAGATCTGGTCTTCAGGAGTGGCCCGTACTTCATGGGGTCTCAGGGTTTGTATCTCAATAGGTGGATGCCTGATTTTGATCCCACGGTCGACATGACTAAATAAGTGCTAGTATGGGTTAGGATCCCGAACCTTTCGGTCCACTGCTAGAACTTCCATTTGCTGCAAAAGATTGGAAACGGACTTGGCATATTTATTGACATAGCAGACAAGAAAGGCCAATACACCTGCGCCAGGATCTATGTAGAAGTGGATCTAGAAGCTGGCCTTCCAGAAGTGGTAAAACTCATTGTTGGGTCATGACAACGTTATCAAAAGATGGATTATGAGCAGCTCCCATTCAAGTGCAGAAACTATCACAAGCACGACCATTTCCAAAGGAACTGCTCTAAGGCACAACCAGAAGACAAAGAGGATGGATAAGGCTAGAAAAAGGTCAAAAAGGGCAAGGCAGCCCCAAAACCTAGTGGAAAAAAATCTCAATATCAATAGAGAACCCCCCACCAATCTCTAAACCCATAGGGAAGTCAAAGGATGGATCAACTTTGGGGAAAACCAATGAAACCCTAGAGGAATCAAAGAAATTTGGGAATGATATGAATGAAACTGGGGAAACTGGGAACCTGGCAGACCCAACCCCCCCAGTGGATGATCAAAGGGAAAAATAAGTAGAGGAAGATCACATTAGCTTGGGCTCGGACTCACATGGGGAATCCGAGGATGAAGGAACCGAATCTAGCAACTCCCATGTCACCCCTGTCAAGGTCTCTGTGGGTCAAAAGACTAAGAAGAAACACAGAGAGGAAAAAACCTACCTTGATATTCTCCAAGGTTCCCAGAAGACCCTCAAAGGAATGATAAATACTAGATCCACCAACAAGAAAGGCCAAGCTCCAAAGGAAGCCACAACCTCCCAAGCTAGTAAGTAATGCAATACATCTCCTGGAACTACAGAGGTCTAGGTAGCAATCTGAAAGAAGAAACTCTAAAAGACATTGTAAGATTGTATTCACCCAAAATTCTTCTCATCCAGGAGACAAAATTGGAGGAACTCACTCTCCTCCAAGCAAGCAAAGCATTTTGGAAAAAAGGTCAAGGAAAATAAGTCAGCGCAAGAGGAGCCTCAGGAGGGATAGCTACCTTTTGGGATAACTCCAAATATGCCCTGGAAGTTGAAGAAAGAAACAAACATTGGTTGCTCACCAAACTTCTCCATAAAGAATTTGGTCATGATGTACATATGTTTAATGTATATGTTCCTATATCACCAGCTGAAAAAAGTATATGTTGGGACTCCCTAAAGTCCTATCTTAGCATGCACTACCCCGTTAATATCATTATTGTAGGGGATCTTAATGTCACCCTTGCAACAAAAGAAAAAAAAGGAGGCTCACCGGTCAGAGATCAAGCTAGAGAATGGGTTGAAGACATCATTCTAGACTGGGAGCTGGAGGATATCAAGCCCTCCCATGGAAAATTCACCTGGATGAACAAAAGAAGGGGCCTAGGCCATATTGTTGTTCACCTAGATAGATTCCTAGTCCAGTCCTCTCTCCTGAACTTTGATCTCATGGACTCCTCTAAAATTATTCCCATTTACACCTCTGATCATAAACCCATTCTTCTCGAGCTGTCCTTGGGCAAAAATATTGGTCCCATACCATTCAGATTTAGCACCCTCTGGATTCAGCCAGAAGGGTTCATGGATGTGGTCTCCAAGGCTTGGAACCGACAGATCCAAGGATCCCCATTCTATGTCTGGGAAGAGAAGCCGGGGGTCCTAAAAAAAGAGCTGAAACAATGGGAAAAATCACTGATTTCACCCACCTTCAAATGAAAAGAAGTGTAGGCTACTCTAGAGAGCCATCAACTAATCATGGAGGACACTGAAGTCTCTCTAGATCCGTTACAAATAGAATAAAATCTTCAAAAATATTTCCACAGAGCATGCAAAGTGGAAGAGGAGTACTGGAGGTAAAAATCCAAAAGTATGTGGTTGCAGGAAGGAGATAAGAATACCAGCTATTTCCACAAGCAGGATGAGGCTCGCAAGAATTTCAAAATTGTAAATGAAATTCATTTTCAAGGAAATTTGGTCAAAGAATTTGAAGTAATTAAGAAAGCATCTCGTTCCTACTTCAAAGACCTCTTCTCAATCCCAGAAGAGGACCCAATTGATGCAAACTGCTACCCGCTTGATCTCATTCCAAAGCTAGTGCAAGAAACTGATAATCTCCTATTGACTGCCCCAATCATAATGGAAGAAATTAAAAAATATTTGGATGGTATGGGTGCTGACAAAGCCTCAGGGCCCAATGGGTTCACGGCAAGGTTCTTCTTTTCTTGTCAGTCCATTATCAATGTTGACCTCCTAAGAATGGTCAGAAAATCTCAGAGTAGCAGTAAGTTAGGGGGTAGTACCAACTCGACATTCCTGGCCCTGATCCCAAAAGAAAAAGGAGCCAATAACTTCAGTATATTCAGGCCCATCTCTTTATGTAACACAGGCTATAAACTAATTACTAAAATCATTGCCAATTAGATTAAGAATATTTTTTCGGCAATCATCCCTGAAAACCAAGGTGGTTTCATAAAAGGGTGGAAGATTCTGGAAAATATAGTGCTTGTTCAAGAAGCAATCCACTCGAGCTATCAACGGAAATAAAAAGGCATGGTAATCAAGCTCAACTTGGCGAATGCATTCGACAGGGTGAGACATGAATTTCTGTTTGCAGTAATGGGAAAATTTGGGTTTTCTAAGGACTTCATAAGCTGGGTTAAAGCCTATATTGCCTCCCCCTAGATCACCCCTCTGGTCAATGGAAGCTCTATGAATTTATTCCAAGCCTCGAGAGGGCTAGGGAAAGGTTGTCCTTTGTCCCCACTCCTCTACACCATCCAAGCCTCAGTGCTCAACTTCCAGTTGGATCACTGCCAGCAGATCCACTCCCTTGCTGGCCTTCGAATGGTCCATAATGTTAAAGACATAAACCATGCCCAGTTCGTCGATGATACTCTGCTCCTTAGGGGAGCTAGCATTATCTCAGCCGATTTTTTCAAAAGATAGCTTGACGTTTACAATGAGGTCTTAGGAATCAAGATAAACTTTCAGAAAAGTAAGATATATGTTTGGATTTGCTCCACAAGGGAAATGACAAGAATCGCAAGGCTCTTAGGGATGGAGGGGACTCTCTCATGTGATTTCTTCAAATATCTTAGGATTCCCATCCTCAAATCTTCCCCCAAAGTGGCCCACTGGATGTCGTTGCTGGACAAGCTAAAAATCAAAATTCAAGCCTAGGGGGAAGCCTAGCTTAATTTAGTAGGTAAGGTGACTCTCTTAAAATATGTCCTTTCTAGTATCCCTGTTTATCAAAACACCATTCTCCTCACCCCTAAATCCTTCATCAGTAAAGTGGACACCTTGTTGAGAAGATTTTTGTGGGAAGGTGGGAAAAACAACGAAAGGAGGCTTCATTTAGTGAGTTGGGACAAAATAAAGAAGCCAATTCTAGAAGGAGGTCTCCAAGTCTGAAACATTGTTGTTCAAAACTTAGCTTTAGGATCCAAACTCCTCTGGAACTTAGTTTCTGGGCACATCAGCTGGAGTAAGGAAGTTCTTTGGAAAAAATATTTCCAAGGTAGTCGCTCAAGATGCTTGGATAAGCCTCCAAGAACTTCAACCGGATCCCCAATCTTCAAGATTTTCCTCACAGCCCTGGAGCACTTCAAATCTAACCTCTACTGGATACCTGGCAATGGGAAAAATATTAGATACCGGGATGATTCGATCCTTGGGGAACAGCCCCTCGGACTGAATGCTGAGCTGGCAAATATAAAAAATTGGATGTAGCACAAAAATATTCTTACCCCGTGGGCCATTTCCATCTGGTCTGATGATACCGAGAAAAGTTGGGATAATTGGGACCTGGGGGAGATACCAGAAAATTTGAAAGAAGAAGTCAACTCCTTAATGAATCTCCTTCAAGGAAAATCCCCATTAAAAGCAGTCTCAAAGGACAAAAGGGGGTGGGGTTCTACCTCTGGATCGTGCTCAGTAGCTGAAGGATACAATTCCATCTAGGAAATCCCCAATTTCCCCCAAGATCCATCTCAATGGAAGTTTGTTTGGATCTATGCTTCTATCCCCAAAATAGATTATTTCTGCTGGACCCTGGCTCACAAAAGCATCCTCACCAGCGACAAATTAAGCAGAAGAGGAATGGAAGGGCCCTCAAGGTGTCCTCTGTGTGTTTCTGATGAGGAGAATGTAGATCATCTGCTTTTGTTTTTTCCTTTTTCCAGTACAGTTTGGAAGGAATCACTAAAAATAGACCCAGACAGATTCATGATGCTAGAAAATACCCAGGAGTTGATGAAATCATGGGCCAACATATCGCCGTTTAGCACTGCCAAAAAGGATCTCCTCAAAACTAGTTGCATGTGGCTTCCCAAGTTCATCTTCTGGAAACTGTGGATTGAGAGAAACATCAGGATATTCAGGGAGGAGAGAAGTCCTCTGGCTAGAATAACATCCAAAATCAGAGCTCTTCTAGGATAGGCTCTAGAAGCCAAAACTACCCTCACTAATGCTTCATCTCTATCCAGTGAAGAAGATAAGTGGCTAAAAGAGCTAGTCTCAAACCATCAGGCAAGAATCAATAACCCTTCTCCCTCCATTGCTGATTGGAACATTCGGTTGACAGAACAGGACTTCATTAAATGGAGGTCGAACCTTGAGGAGCATTTCCTCTTCTTCGATGGGGCGTTGAAGGGTAATCTTGGGGCGTCCGGTGGCAGCGGGGTTATCCTAGATCCTGGAGGCAACACAATTCTGATATTTTCCTAGGGGCTGGGCTACGATTCCAACAATAGAGCGGAGGCTCTTGCACTTTGGCAAGGGCTCAAGCTTTCTCACAGCCTAAAAATTACCTCTTTGTCAGTGTTTGGTGACTCTCAAATTTTAATCCATGCTGTAAACTCGAAAAGAAGTCCAGCTTAGGTGCATCTATCCACCATTCTCAAGAAAGCCAAGCTTATGCAATCAAAGTTTCAGAAAATAAGACTCTTTCATATCCTGCGAATCCTAAACCATAAGGCTGATCTGGAAGCCAATGAAGGCACACTTTTGAGCAAGAGCATGCTATCAATAGATGGATCAGAATCTCTGTGCAATATCCCCTAAATATAGAGGTGTGTCCCCAAGTTGAGCCCTCAAGTCTTCACCTGCCATAAAAGATTCTTTTCGCTAGGCCTTTCAAGGCTCTATCCTCAATGTTCTGGCACAATCCTGATCCGTCAGTCCCTTTGGTCAGAAATCGGGACATGTCAAGAGCGCAAGGTTTTTCTCGAACCACTCGCCAAAGTAACTAAGCTCTATCAAATCCAGAAGATCAGGATTTTGATAGCTCCTCAAAGAGACCAGCTCTGTTAATCAGCCTATTCGATGGCATCATCTATCCCATTTTCAGCTCCAGGATCTGCTGTGGAGGGGTGCATGGACTCTGGAAGCATGAGTCCCTCTTTCCATTTCTCAATTGCAACGGTGATAATAGATGGATTGGTCTAAAAGACAAGGATTTTGGCGTAGTCGTAGTGGAATTATTCAAAGGATTGTTGGGTCTCAAACATTCTGAATTGCAAGCGTTGGAGCAACCGACAATGAAGGATGGGAAATAGAGACGTTATCTTTGGCAGATGTCATTCAGTACAGTTGTTTCAATTTTATCTCATCTCGGTGATCAGGACACTTCAGACTCCATTTGTCAAAATGTTAGTTTTTCCATGTAAATAGTACTCGTCGGCTGCTCTGCCAACCATTAAATCTACCTCTCACTAGTTATTGTCTAAAAAAACAAAGTTCAATTACAACATATTTTTCACATTCATAATGAACATCTAAAGAATTTCATTAATGATGAAGATAAAAAGGTAGCTTATCTCCAATGTTATTTATCAAAGGTTGAAAATTAAATTTGAATATGTAAAACTCAGTTACCATATATAATAACCCCACTGAGACAACATGTATTTCCTATTTTTTCTTTATGTAGTGAATTATTTGAGAAGTGGACAAATATGAAAAACAGTTGGAGAGACCTTTTCACCAATGTTCTCCTAGGGTTCTCTATGGTTAAGTTTAGGAATTTAGTTATTATAATTACTTTTTGAATCTATTTAAAGAGTAAATTAGAAGTAAATAGGTGTTTTGAACATTGTCCTTTTATAGAGAGAGTTTGATTTCAAGATGACATCTTTCAAGAAGTTAATGTTGGGAAACTAGTTTGGACAAGATTTAATCACTGGAGAATTCTTGCTTGTATATTTTCCTAGAGTTTAGATTGTTCTAATGTAGAGTAACTCCTAAGAATGTGTATTAAGGGATTCTAACTAATGACTAGATTTTTCTTTGTTATTAGTTCTTTTCCTTATCTCGGTTAAACTAATATGGATAGAATAGTTTTAATTTAAGAGAATATGTCTCAACATCTTATTATTCAAAATTATTTTCTCATTCATCATGTTATTTATGGTCTAAAGTAATATATTAAACTAGTTTGACATAATCTTTGTTTAAGGAATGACAACTTTGTCCAATGGTATAGACACTTAAAAAAAATTAGAACATTATTTTGCATTTATAATATTTTAGAGTTCATATGTTTTATTTCATCTAGAATAGATTTTCTTTCCCATTTTTGTGTATAAAAGAAAACATTAAGAAAAATATTTTCTTTCTACCCTTTTTAAAGTCCATTTAGACGTAATTGAGACATTAATCTAGTGGTTTTTTCTATTCCAAACAAGAAAGAGTCTAATTATGGCTCTTTTTGGGGTTGAACCCTTGTTGTTGGCATAGGTAAATTTTTCCTATCAAAATATAGTGAAATTTGTTCCCTACTATCATGAATTGATATAATTGGATGTTCTATTGGTAGGTTCTTCATCTTGATATACATGATTTTATTGACTATCACCTACTCAATTCAATCAATATCGATTTCTATAGCATCCTAGTTCTCAAGCACCTTTGGGGAATCCAAGACAGGTGGAAAATATGGTCAAAGCATACACACATTAAATACAAGGTATAAGCCATGGAAAGGGGGAATACCTAATTCAATCAAAATCATTCTTACCCATAGAATTGGTGATGGTGTAGGGTCCATATCTAAGTGGTTGGATATTTTTATTTCATCCTATGAGGTGCTCTTTTTTCAAATGAAACCATACCTTATTTCTCACTTAAATATTGCGTGGGACCTAAGGTTGATCATGGACCTACTTATATTTGGCATTGCATTTCTATAGGATATAATGAAATTTTTGTTGGACATGGTATATCCATTGTGATTTAAGTTTTGTATTTCACTTTGTTATGGATTAGCATAACCAACATCATCCAGTTACCCAAATATCCTCATCTTAAGCATGGAAGGATTCTTCTTATGTATATGTAATGGGAAGTGATATGTCAACTAGGGTTGATGGTTGGAACCCCAATCAATCCTAAAATTGGTTTTGACCAATAGTTTTATGAAGGGATATTTTGTAGATATGTTGAACAAAAGGAAGTATCTCATCTCATGTGAGTGTATGTTTGGAGTTGTACATTCTCAGGATATGAACAATCATCCTATCGACTACTTTTGTCTATCTGTCAGATTTTGGGGTTGAAGTTCGTCAATTTGATTAGCTTGGTTTCTATCACCAACCATGGTATAAAATAAAATTACTCAAGAACTAATTGTCTCAATCCAAAATAATGGTACTTGGGAGCCCAAAATTAATCAAACATACTTAAATATTATCTTAGCAATGGCCTTTGCTATGTGTTCTTCTTACTAGGAATTAAAATGACCATCTTAGAGAACTACTCAACAACCACAAATACATAGTCATTTCCATACTTGGTTAAAGGTAATACATACCTATATTCCATGGATATGGACTTCCAAGTTATATCTTATATAGGGAGAGGAGTGTGTACATCCCCTACTTATTGATGGCATGTTTAGAAATGGAACATGCAATGCATTATATAATATAGATGTCAATGTCTTTTTTGAGATTTGGCTAGTAGAATTATTTTTATAAAATTTCCACCGTATTATTCATGTTTAAGTTCCCAGCCAGCCAACTTTAATAAAAATACCAAATTAGCTTCTCATGCTCACTTGAAGGAACACATAGATGACCCAATTGGAATAAAAGCTCATCCTAGAGATGAAAGTCTAAGGCCATTTTTCTTACACACAATGTCTAATAGGGAAAAACAAATTAAATATTGCTATCATATAGTTGGGGCCACCCAAATATCTCTTTTCCACAAGGGTTGAAAACGTTATTCAATTTTGAAATAGAGGTCAATTTCATTTCTTCTTGTACTTGATGTTTAGCTAGACCTATTATAGGTATGTGAACCACTTATGATGAAAATTATTTTGTAACTTCCCTTATGTATACATACACTACAAGATATTGTGATAAGTGTGGATGGTCATCTACCTCCCTAGGATGTAATGTTTCCATTTGGGAGAGGGATGCATAATGGAGCACACTTCCTTGTCATATGTGGAGTACCTACCTATCACATCAAAGAGTGTCTCACTATCATATGCCATTGAATATTTGTATTGAGTGTGGACTACATCAACAACATAATAGAAAGCATCTGCCTCAACCTCCACGGATTTTACAGGTTTGGTATGATGAATATTGGTGTTTAACAAAGGTGATGTTTTAGATCATTGAATGACTTATGTTGTAACAAAAACCAAATTAACTTTCCTTTGGACCCACCCTTGGTCATATGGCTTACGTTCCAAATGATATGAGATAACATAACATGAACTTATGTTTGAAGTTGGTAAGGCCCAAAAAAATATTTACAACTATGAAATTTGTCAATTATAGCCAATCATGAATGACTTGTATCTTGGTTGGATTCACATGCACACCATGATGATCATTTTTATTGATTTGCATATAACTTGTGCTGCCACTGTTAGGATTTATAATCCTCTATTAACCAAACTGTCTATTAGATTATTTCAGCCTAACTTAGGAGTTTTATTTAATTATTTGGGTCCACTAGTACCATTGGGTACACTTGACCTAATGGGGCCACATGTACTAGTTACTGGAGTGTGGGGAACACCGATAGAGGATAACTGCTACTAACTGCACTTGCATGCATCAATTTAGGTGCCTCCTAGGACAATCCCTACATTTTAGGATCCATTGGGAGTCCCAACACCAACCTCCTTCAGTCAATTAGAGTTGGAACTAGTTAAGATTAGTTATTCTTTGGTTACATTCAGTTAGATCACAATCAGTTCAGTTAGTGCTAGTTATGCATGGTTGCATATGGATAAGGTGTTTTTTCTCACCTACCACTTCAGTTAGAATGAGTTAACTAATTATAACTGATTGTGTGACTTGATTAGACATTGGGAGTTAACCACTTGGAATCGAATAGTGATTGAGACATATTTAGTTATCCATGCAATCAAATACAATCACATCCAGTTGGGAGATTTGAATTCATCCCTAATGATTTGAATTTTTTTCCTATGTAACACTATGTAAAACCAGATTATGTAATGAAAATAATACTATAATTCTCTAAGCAATACTTGTCTGTTTCCTATGAGATTTGATTTCTTCAGTTTGTATAATTCATTCCTATTCACTACATCAATAATTTGGACTCATTGCTTGATGATTTAAATGGCACAACAATTCTAACATGGTATCAAAGCCATTTCAAGAAATCTTCAAGTCTGTCTACTCTCCATTGAACACCAGAAGCAGTTGGGTTTCCAAAGAAGTCCCACAAAGAGTGACTTGCTTCCTCTTAATTTATTTAGAGTAGCAGTGTGGGCATGAAGGACCCTTAGAAAGTGTTCATGTCGAGAGGGAAGGATTAATTCTGACAAGTGTGAATGTTTTCAGTTTTTTGCAGTGCTATGTAGATTGATTGGAGATATTGTCTGATCAACAAGAGAATTATGGATTCTCAATATTCCACACCTTAGATCCTAACACCCTTCAATTATGTTGATTGGAGGGAAAATATGCAGTTGGCCTTGCGTAAACAAAGCTAATACAAGATAATAATAGGAAGGGAGACTGAGCCCCATCATCTAGCTTAGAGAAATAAGTTTCTGAACCACTTAGATGAAGCTTTTTGTTATCTATGTACTCATATTTCCAGAGATCTCCTCTTCCACCTTGAAGGTTTGAGGACTCCCAAAGAAGATTGGGAGAATATTGAAGTCTTGTTTGGAAAACAAGATGAGATTTGAGGACACATTTTGGAGAACAAGTTGATATCCTTACATCCCAATAATTTCAAGACATCCTTTCATTCTATGCAAAAATTCTCCAGTGATTCTTCTATTATAAAATGTGTAAATAGCTTACCAGTGATTTCTCTAGGAAAGGGAGAGGAATTTGATTTCTCTATATCTAATGATGTGGCTGGTGTGTAGATAAGTAATTCTTTGGATATTTTGGATATAATATCAGATTGTAGGAGTGATCCATTCACTCTCATTGATCTATATATTCCAACAAACTCCTACATGATTGCATGCACCAATACTCGGAATTTTGAAGAAGGAAAAAACAGTGCATCTACGATCTTAGTGGAGCACACCCTTGAATATGATATGAACCTATTTGGATATGATATGATATTATTTGAATATTATCTGATATTAATTGGTTCAATATTTCAGTTTCATGAGCTTCCAGTGTTTCTTGTAGCTGGTCTCATCAATTTTGGTGTGCAAAATTAAGTACCAAAAGTCTCTTTCAAAATTATTGTTGCGGAATTGATGTCAGTTTTCTCTAATAAGTTTGATGATATCATATATTGTCAATATTTGGATATTTTGGAAATAATATCATATTGTAGGATTTATCCATTCACTCTCATTGATCTATAGCTTCCAGAAAATTCCTACATGATTGCATGCACAAATACTCAAGGTTTTCAAGAAGGAGAAAATTGTGCATCTACCATCTCGGTGGAGCACACCCTTGGATATTATATGAAAATATTTGGATATGATATGATATTATTTGGATATAATATGATATTAATTGTTTCAATATTTAAGTTTCATGAGCGTCCAATGTTGCTTGTAGCTGGTCTCATCAAATTTGGTGTGAAAAATCAAGTACTCATGCAATTCTCCTTCGAGGTTGTTGTTGGTGATTTGATGTCAGTATTCTTTTATGAGTTTGCTGATATTATATTTTATGTATATCTGGATATTTTTTAAATAATATCATATTTTAGGAGAGATCCATTCATCCTCATTAATATTTATCTTTCAGAAAATTGCTACATGATTTCATGCACCAATACTCAGGGTTTTGAAGAAGGAGAAAATTGTGCATTTACCATCTTCGTGGAGCACACTCTTGGATCTGATATGAAACTATTTGGATATGATATGATATTATTTGGATATTATATGATATTATTTGATTCATGTTTTAAGTTTCAAGATATTTTATTAATGCTTGTAGCTTCTCTCATCAATTTTGATGTGAAAAATCAAGTACTGCAATTCTTTTTCAAACTTGCTGCTAGGGATTTGATGTTAGTTTCCTTTTATGAGTTTGATGATATTTTATTTTGAGAATCATTGGTTATTTATAAAGATATATCATATTATGTATCTCAATCATTCACTCTACATAGTCCCAAGGATTCTCTACCTATCTATTTGATCACATCCTCATCTCCTGATAGAACTAGTAAAGATGGAGACATTCGGCATTCACCTAGACACTTGCTCCTAACACTTGGGTATGATTTTACCTCACATGGTTTGATGTTCAAGGATGCAATATATCAGTTTTTTTTGTGTTCCTCACATGGTTCAAATTATGAAGAACGTTTTCTCTCTTATGAGTTGATTTCAGTTTCTCTACATGGGTCCAGTTTTCATCTTGCAGTTGTCAATATTCCTGATTTAGTTGAGCACATTCTTCTTATTCCAAAGAGGAAGAATCCTCCAAAAATAATAAGTTTTGTTTGGATTCAGAGGCTCACATGCACATATTCAATATGCTTCTTCACAAAAGATCCAAAATATTTCTTTGTTTCTACATAGTGCTGCAAATTGCAGCCAAATATTTTGTAAGTTTTTAACTTGTATTTCCTGATTCACTACTTATCATGAGGGGGGGGTTTCCCATGAGGTTTTTCCCTATTTCCTTGGTTTATTAAGAATCATTTTTATCTTTCATATTGTATATGTGTGACTTATGGCCTTGTTTCCAAGGCCCACAGTTGTCCAAGTTAGGATTCAGGGGGGGTGTTAGGATTTATAATCCTCCCTTGACCAAACTGTCTATTAGATTATTTTAGCCTAAATTAGGAGTTTTATCTAATTATTTGGTTCTACTAGTACCATTAGGTCCACTTATCCTAATGGGGCCACATGTAAAAGTTACTAAAGATTGGGGAACACCGATAGAGGCTAACTTCCACTAACTGCACTTCCATGCATCAGTTTAGGCGCCTCCTAGGCCAATCCCTACATTTTAGGAGCCACTGGAAGTCCCAGCACCAAGATCCTTCAGTCAGCTGGATTTGGCACTAGTTAAGATTATTTATTCTTCAGTTACATACAGTTAAATCACAATAAGTTCAGTTAGCACCAGTTATGCATGGATGTAGGTGGATAAGGTGTCTTTTCTCACCTACCACTTTAGTTAGACCGAGTTAACTGATAATAACTGATTGTGTGACTTGATTAGACATATGGAGTTAACGACTTGGACTGTGATAGTGACGGAGATATATTTATTTATCCATGTAGTCATATATAGTCACATCCAATTGGGAGATTCAATTTCGTCCCTAATGATTCAAATTCTTTTCCTATATAACACTATTGTAACATCGGATTATGTAATGAAGATAATACTTTAATTCTGTGAGCAATACTTGTCCGTTTCCTGTGAGATTTGATTTGTTGAGTTTGTATAATTCAATCCTATTTAATGCATAAAAAATTTGGACTCATTGCTTGATGATATAAATGGCACAACAATTCTAACAGTCACAAGGTTATTATGATCTATTGAATGTGTTGCAAATATCCCACCCTAGTTTTATTGGATATGAGGATATCATCCAAATAAAACAAAATAAAATTGAAAAACCACAAGATTGTATCCATAATGCTTATGAATTTTATTGGAGATTTATTTAAGATAAATGGAATGGCCAACAACTTGAAAAGGCATTATTGATACTTGAAGGTTGTATTCTATACATCATCTTTCTCAATGGGTACCTTATCGTGGCCTAACTCAAGATAAAAATTAAAGAAAAAGATGGAACCCTTGAGTTGATCAAGAAGATCACCAATATAAGGGACTGCATATCATTACTTTAATGCCATTTCATTCAAAGCTATGTAATCAATATAGAGTTTCCATGTCCTATTATTCTTTTATACCAACACAATTTGGACCCTATAAGGTGATAACATTGGTTGAAAGTGTACATTTTGGATTAGTTCTTAAATATGGAATCCCGTTTATTCATTCTATAGTAGAAATAACATGTATACGGATCCACTAGGAAGAGGATATTTAGGTATCAAATCGATTTAATTCTTGAATTGGTTGTGTAAGGGTACCCCTGTAGGTGAAGAAAACATATCTCCATATTCTTTCACTATATTGTCCACCTTATGCTAATGTGTAGAGGCACCACATGTAGAGTTTTTGTTGTTGTGGTAATATTCCATTCACCGTTTGACTGAATCATGAAAAGGACAATTTTTTCAGTTTGAAAGATCACCTTCCCACACTATTAGCTAATATCAAATAAAAATTGTAGTAGTTGGAACTACTCTAGTATCCTATAGAACTGACCTCACAAAGTAAAAATGATGCTATGAGGCCTATACTCATAAATAACTTGATGTTTCCACATATACAGTTGTTCTAAAATAACATCAAAAATTCAAGTGGGGAAACATTGAACACAATAACTCAAATTTGAATGGATTGATGTCATAGGGTAAGCAACATTGTTGGATAATGTTCTCTCAACCAACTGATGTGATAAGGATATTGTATGATGTTTTCGATAACTACAACCTCTTTATGACATCAACCATTATCATATTCTTCTATATATTGCTATAGAAAATTATCCTTTCATATGGTCCCAACATAGAGTCTAATCCATTTTTTTACTCATAGGATATTATCTCAGTCAACAATGAATTCTTCTAGTGCCATTCATAATTGTTGTTTTGTTCTAGAGTAAAGTGTTCCTATGGATAACGGTTAAGAGGCCATAAACATAATAGGGTTGAAAGATAGATGCATATAGTTCTCAAGTAAATGTAAACAAGATTCAGAGATAAGATAGGTTCATAAGTCAAATGAAGGTTGATCCAACCCTTCAATCCTCCTCTTTCTCCTCTTTCTCCTACAGACCTGCAAACCAAACTTCACATTCCTCAAACCAAATAGACTATATGAAAGGAGATTATGTTCAATGAAACATGGAAACCTAAGCTGATAAAAAACATCATATAATCATAATCATAGATTCAATATAATAGACTCATTTATTGGAAGAGGAAGAGAATCACATCTTTATTAATCATGGAAGAAGTACAAAATATTACCTTCTCCTCAATCTAGGAACCTCATGAAACCTTGATATGGTTATTTTTCTTCTCTTCTCCAAGGAACTCAGCCTCCAAGCTCTGCAACATTAGGATATGGCATCTAGGGAAAAGGTAGCGGGAACGAGAGTCCTGATTCCTCCAGCATAAAAATGCAAAGGTTCCAGTCCTCTCTCATGGACTTCTCTTCCTCTATTGATACATTTCTGAAGAGATAGGGTCGAATAGGGGTCAGTTACAACTTCCTCATTTAGTTCCACAACCTCCCAAACCACCCCTAATTCAATATTTTTTATATTTTTATTATTTTTTATCACTGTAGGAGGTAACCGCGGGTAGAATGAAGGAAAAGTCATGAATGCATAGTGGAAAACACAGGTTTGCAATGTAGTGGGTTGCGGTTACATAAAATAAATCTCATTTTTAGAGTGCTTATGGGAATTAACAGGATTTGAAATATTCTTAAAAGTTGTTCCTGACTCAGATACCTTTCCAATGGTCTAAAAAAGAGGTCAAATAGAGTTACATAACTCCATATATGGCTCCTCCAATCTAGGTGTTTTTCAGTGATTTTCATGAAGTGTCGTCATGGAAGTGTCGACGTGCAACATAATCACAGGAAAGTGGTCATGGGAAGTGAATGTCACACTTTTTACCATAAATGATGCCCCCTAATGTCTAAGTTTAGAGGGGAATATGATAGCTGAAATACATGTTAAAATGAAATAGTTGAGTCACGTAGAGTAGTGAATCCAAGATTGAAAGGCTCAAACAGAGGTACCTGAAAGACTGATAAATGTTATAAAAAATGATCTTTGGGACAGATAGGTCCATATACAAATCATCACCATAAAGATACAGGAATATCCAACAAGTATATAACTGATATAACTATCATGGTCACACAATATGCAAAAAGGATCCATATAAAATCTAAAGGAGTCATGGACCCAAGTGAACAAGGTGGATCCATGCTCAATAATCGATTATAGCCATAAGAATACAAAGTGGATCTATGTCTCGGAAAATTTTATATGAAGTGTGACAAGGTCTTGCACAACTTCGGAAATATCAAAATATAACGATGCTACTGTCAGCCCAAGGTCTTCAATCCAAACCACCCAAAGGTATGAATCCTAGCCATGTGAATAAAGGTGTTGAAGTCAAACATGGAGGAAATAATTTGATTATTGGTCATTGATGATGACCATTAACAAATGTGATGGAAACCACCATTAATTAAAATGGTCTCGAAGGTACCTAGTACATTCTAATAAGTGTGAATACAAGGTCTTGAATTCGAACACCTGAAGAATCAACCAAGTAGGATACATTAAGGTATTCCCACTACCCAATAGTAAGGGAAATTTCCACCGATGAATGCAATCCCGAAGGTCCTATCATAAACTCTAAATCTCATTCACATAGCAATATGTCTTGAGGTCGATAGGAAGAGATTCATTGGAAGGAAGGAATTAAGGAATCCTTCATCATCCAACACGAGGTAATTTAGAGACTAATTGGATCTGGAACAAGAACATAGTTCTGGAGCAAGGATTGCCAAATAATGGATGCAATGAACTGATACCAGGGAGTGGACGACACAAAAGGTTAAGGAAACTGCAGAATGGTCGATAAAGGTTTATCCTTGAACATTGAGCACGACACCAAAAGTGACTTAGGAAGCTTTTGACACACAAAGAACAATGATGCAACTCTGTAATGTAGGAGACATTGACAAGTTACCCAAATAATTGGAAAAGAAGACAACTAGAGGAGTAAGAAAATTTGAATTGGGATAAGATCAAAAATACCAGGACCCAACTTTTGATAGAATCAAAACTGGTCCTTTGTTCAAGGAAAGAAGACTTGGTGCCACAATGTACAAAAATATGTGAATGAATTCCATTTCCCTTATTTTTTGTAAAGGTTTAATGAGTCCAAGAAATAAAACTAGGGACCTTCTTCATTGTTGAAAAACTCGAAGAAGAGACAAAAAATGCTTGATAAAGCACTGATTCGTGGATTTTCCGAGCCTGAATTAGTAGATCCTTGGTGGTTTTTTCATAGTTTTGAGAGTAAAAAAACTCCAAAGAAGACTCTAGGGGGAGAAATTTTTTGTAAATTTAGTCTCCTAAGTCCGAAAAAAGTATAAAACAATCCAAAGGAGAACTCCCTTAACCCAGAAAAACTAAGGTATTCATTTTTCGTAGCTAGTCGTTAAGGTCCAAAAAAGGGTTAAACTATCATCAAACCGGCGATCCTTCAAAAGAAAGAAAAAATTATTTAGTTTTAACAAGTGTGTATTAACTTTTCACAGTGGTCTAGGAATTGAAAACACAGTCTCACAAAGAATACAGACAAATATGCATAAAATTGGCAAAATGGTGTTGCAATGGAAGTAGCAGCTCTCTATAATCAAATAAAAGAATGGTGATACAATCCAATCATCATGCAAGATGCATGAATTCCAAGACAATTTGAATTCCCAAGGAGTTCATTCAAATTGAATGCGCTTAACTGAATGTAAGCCATAGTGAACACATAATTAACCACTGATCAAAACCCTAATTGACTCAACTGAGTCCTAACTGAAGTCAGAGTGCAATAAATGATTGAGTCTAACTGAAAGTAGTTCAAACACATGTCACTGCATGCCAACCCATAAGTGGTAGTGCATCAATCACCCCAATGAACCCTAATGAGGTTAACTAAATTCTAACTAGCCATCAGAGGTGGTTAGAGGTGCCCCTGTTGACTCCAATTCATTAAATATTAATTAAATAATCAATTTAATGAAAGGAGGTTCCTTCACTACACTGTTTAACTGATTGTAACCATCAATTAGGAATTAAGTGCATTTATGACACTCAGATCACCCCTGGAGTGCTCCAGTTAGCCTCCCCGAATGAAGGAGAAGGCTTAGTTGGCCTCCTTGACTGAAGGTAGGCATGGATGTGCTCATGTTGATGTCATACAGTGCTCCTCTAGTGTCAATTAAGTCAATAAAACTTAGGATAGTGGTTTAACTAGGCCAAATTGACCAAAATAAGTGTGTATGGTGGTAAATGTCTCCAACACCCCCCCTTAAGCTATACTTAGGAGAAGTAGAAAACATAAAGAGCATAAAAATGCTAGGGCCCCAGAAGCAAAGGCCATAGGTCACCCTGTACAATACTGAAACTCAAACAATGCTCAAAACAAACTAAGTGAGGAAAAGAGGGAAAACCCAGTGGGAAAATCCCCCCTCAAGCTAAACACGGAAAGTAGTTGGATCACCCTAATGAAATCACCCCCAACAGTGAATGGAGGTAAGTGAACATATTTTCTAAAAATCTGTTGGTGAAGATGTCTGCAATCTGCTCATCAACCAGGAATTATTGCATAATGATGGCCATGTCATGCACTAGCTCCCTGATATAGTGCATGTGTATCTCTACATGCTTGGTCCTCTGCTTGGTAACTGGATCTGTGGATATCTTAATAGCACTTTTATTGTCACAAAAGAGGACAGTGGACAAAGTACTACCAAGATCAAACTCTAAAAGAATGTCTTGCAACCAACAGCTTGGATGCAAGCATTCACCGCTCCTCGATACTCGGCCTCCGCTAAAGACAATGCTATGGAGGCCTGCTTTTTGCTAGACTAGCAAATGGGGCCACCAAAAAACATGAAGACATATTTAGAAGTAGACTTCTGATCAATAGAATCACCCACCCAATCAGAATCTGTGTACCCAACCAACTCTAGCTCGGAGTGTGCAGCATAGTGAATGTCATAGGTCCTAGTTACCTGAATATACTAGAGGATCCTCTTGGATGCCTTCCAATGAAATTCATGGGGATGCTGCATGTATCTTGATACAAAATTCATGACATAACATATATCAGGCTGAGAATGAGTCAAGTACAACAAGCTACCAATTAGCTATTGATAAATAGTACAGTCCATGGGAGGTGTGATTTTTCCTTCTTCAAGGTTGATCCTGTTAGAAAACAAGACCGCAAAGCAATAACAGATATACAGTTAAATCTATAAACAAGATGCAAAACACATTAAAATATTATAGAGAGACACAGATATGACGTGGTTCACCCAAATGATGGGATATTTCCACAAAGAAATTGCCAGTCCTGTTATTATAGTCTAGAAAGATGAAGGGATAAACCCTGCAGCAAAGCCGCTACACTTCCTCTTCACACTCTCAAAAATTGTTTTAAGAGCCCCAAATTGCTCATTTCAAATGCATTGTGGAGAGCAATTTTGATGACTGAAATAGAAGCAACTGTGCTACCTGTGATCAGTAAGTCATCAACATATAAAAAAATAATAATCAAATGACCATCAAACTATTGTATATACACATTTGGATCTGATTTACACCTTTTGAAGTTTTACGAGAGAAGGAATGAATCCATCTTGGAATACCACTCTCTTGGGGCCTGTTTTAACCCGTATAGTGACTTCTTTAGCTTGCAAACCAAATATGGATCAGAAATGTAGCCCTTAGGCTGCTTCATGTATATCTCCTCATGAATATCTCCATGCAGAAAGGCTGACTTAACATCCATATGATGCACTTCCCAATGCTTAGATGATGAAATTGCCAAAACTAGGCGGATGGAGTCCATTTTTGCAACTGCTGCAAAAGTCTCATGGTAGTCCACACCTTGGACCTGGGAGAAACCTTTTGCTACCAACCTTGCCTTATATTTTCAGGTGCTTCCATCAGCAAAAACCTTATTCTGAAAAACCCACTTGCATTGAACCAATTTTCTCACCGGAGGAAGAGAAACTAGCTCCCAAGTGGTGTTTTTCTAAAGAGAATTCATCTCTTCATCCATGGCAACTTGCCATATTGGATCCTTCCGAGCATGGTAATAGGACTTAGGGTCTGAAATTATCATCAAATAACAATATTCAAATAGAAAATAACTAGGAAAATAGAGTTCAATACCTGCTCTTTGGAAATCAGACCGGGTTCTCCTTGGATCATCCAGATTTCCAATGTTATCTCCTACGGAGGAGAGTGTCTGTCGGGCCCAAGTTGGGAGATGATTTTGTACTTCAGGTTCTGATTCAGCATCTGATGTTTGCTTTACACTGATGTCAGAAATCAGAGGATCCAAATCAGGGTCATCACCCCCAATTTCATCATCCAAATATTCAGTAGAATAGGAAGGAAATTCAGCAGTTTTCTCCTTCACTAGTTCTACCTCCTGAAGAGGCTCATCGAACTTGACACTCCTTTAAATGATGATCTATTTTATTTTGATATCCAAAAGATTGAAACCTTTTGATTCATCAGGATACCCAATAAATATACATTCTATTCTTTATGGTTGCAAATCCCTCCTTTCATCAAGTGGAATTCAGCCCCATGCAGTGGACCCAAACACCCACAGATTCGACACATCTGGCTTGTGTCCGAAGTATGCTTCAAAATGGGTATTCCCTTTCATGGATGAGTGTGAAACTATGTTTTGAATATATGCTGCAGCATGCATGGCTTCAGCCCAATAATTTGCATCCAACTTCTTTGATTCCAACATACATGTGGTCATCTCCTTGAGAGACCGATTCTTCCTCTCCGCTACACTGTTCTGTTGGGGAGTGTAGGGAACTGAATGCTGGACCTGAATACCACTTTGGGAACATATATGTAGTAACTAATTACTGACATACTTCCTACCATTATCATATCTCAATATCTTAATCTTTTGGCCAGATGCATTCTCAATCAAGGCCTTCAATTCAGTGAAGTTTTCTAAGACTTCCGACTTCTTTTTGATAAAAAAGACCCATGTGTATCTAGAAAAGTCATCAATGAAAGTCAGAATGTATCTTGATCCATTCATGGATGTGATAGGAATGGGACCACTGATATCAGAATGTATCAGTCCCAAGATGCATGATGCTCGGCTTGCCTTCCCCCGATTGAACTTATGCTCAGGGTGCTTTCCAACAACACAACCCTTGCAAATTCCAGTGGTAGCTTTGATGATCGGGAGGCCTTCAACCATAGAATTCTTCTGTAACTGCTGCAAGTATTTTAAGTTTATATGGCTGAACTTTTAATTCCATACTCTACTAACTTCATTTCTATGAGTCAGCAATGATGTGGGCTTTTCATCCGCCACAAAATGGGAGAATTCATAGGCTTTTGCATGATGGTTTGCAAGGAATTTTGCTACAAGTTTTTCGGATGCAAGTTCTGTGATCTCTACATCATCTGGAATAAAGGAGACTCTCTTGGGCACTCCCATATGTGTCATTATATAAACACTTAGGAGGTTTGATGCAAGAGATGGCACATACAGAACATTGGAAAAATAACCATGCTCAAGATCTACAGTACCTTGTCCTTCGGATATGATTGTGGAGTAATCTCCCAAGTGGATGGGAATGGATTTTCTGGTCTCCAAAGATGAGAAGGAGTCTCTTTTAGCCATCATGTGGTTCAAAGCTCTAGCATCTATCAAGAGTGCTTTGGACTTCTAAGTGCTTTCCATGAGGGCATGACCTCTTTCATGTTGTGGTTCCTGGTCTTGTTGATATCTCCTTTGAAAGCTTTCCGAAATATTGATGTGATTTCTCTCAAGGAGAGAGGTACCTTCATCAAGTTTGTTTTTCATGCAGGAATGTTCAGGGTGGAATCCCTTCTCACAGTATGAACACTTGACTTTTTCCTTTCCATGATGCCCTTTTCCTTTGTTCTTCTTTGAGCGGGAAGACTCTTCATGCTGCTGGTTTTCAACTTTAGGATTAAGAGCTTTGAATTTGGTTTTTGGATTCTTCTACTGCTTTCCTTTACCCTTTAGATATTGGGCCTTGAGACATGGAGGGCTTAATCACGGGAGGATTTGATGATCCCCATCTAGACAAGATTATCATGTTCACTTGTTATGGACTCAATGAAGGCATTGAGTGAAGGAATCTCCCATCCAGGGGTTGTGAGCTTCCCCGCACAGAATTTAGAGACAAACATTGAATAATCAACTCCAATTTTTGAGAGTATGGAGAGGATGAGCTGACCATCCTCCTTCCCCACCTTACATTGCTTCAACAGTAAGACAATGTGCTTGAAATTTGTGAAAAAATCATTCAAGGTCTCAAAATTGGAAGGCTGGAGAGACATCAACTCATTCTCAATTTTGTATACTCTCAAATCATCCTATTTTCCATACAGGGTTTCCAATTTGTCCCAGATTTCCTTTGGAGTCTTCAATACCGAGAGATGGAAAAGAAGATCTCGGGAAATAGAGAGGCACAAGAATCCGAATGCTTAATCTCTCTTGCTCAAGACTCTAGATTTGTATGACATAGAAGCAAGCTCTTATTTATTGTCCATAGTGACCCTATAGAGTCCTCTGGGATGTAGCTAGATCTCCATGTCTCCTTTCCATGAGTGGAAATTGAACGGAGTCAAGAGTTCTACAGAAGAAGCCATCTGAAACTGCTGGAGTGAATGCTTTTCACTTGTTAAAACCTACAAATCACAACAAAAGGGGCACTGTAAGGTCGGACAGCTTGCACATTTTAGGCTTTCATCACACCCGACATAGTTGATCAAGCAAGCTCGATCAATAATTCCTTTACTTGGGGTATTAAGTGGTAAGCCTTGGCTTCTGGTGCAGTGCTGGATTTTTGATCTTTTGCTCAATTTTTCATGCAAGATCTGTCAAAAACCTTGTTTTTGAGAGATATGAGCTTCAACATGCCATGATATCTAATACCATATTAATTTTTCATAGTGGTCTAGGAACTGAAAACATAGTCTCACAAAGAATACAGACAAATATGCATAAAATTGGAAAAATGGTGTTGCAATGGAAGTAGCATCTTTGTATAATGAAATGAAAGAATGATGATACAATACAATGATCATACAAGATGCATGAACTTCAATACAATTTTAATTCCCAAGGAGATCATTCGAATTGAATGAGTGATCTAGCTTAACTGAATGTAAGCCGCAATGAACACACAGTTAACCATTGATCAAAACCCTAATTGAATCAACTGAGTCCTAATTGAAGTCAGAGTGCAATAAATGACTGACTCTAACTGAAAGTAGCTTAGACACATGTCATTGCATGACAACCCATAAGTGGTAGCACACCAATCACCCCAATGAACCCCGATGAGGTTAACGGAAGTCTAACTAGCCATCAGAGGTGGTTGGAGGTGCCCCTGTTGATTCCAGTTCATTAAATATTAATTAAATAATCAATTTAATGAAAGGAGGCACCTTCACTTCTCTGTTTAACTGATTGTAACCATCATTTAGCAATTAAGTGCATTTATGACACTCAGATCACCCCCAGAGTGCTCCAGTTAGCCTCCCCGAGTGAAGGACAAGCCTTACTTGGCTTCCTTGACTAAAGGTAGGCATGGGTGTGCTCATGTTGATGTTATATAGTGCTCCTCTAATGTCAATTAAGTCAATAAAACTTAGGATAGTTGTTTAATTAGGCCAAATTGACCAAAATAAGTGTGTATGGTGGTAAATGTCTCCAACAGTGTGAAGCAAAAAAGATCACTCGAAAAGTTCCATTTATTTACAAGAATGGTAAAGGAAATAGTAAATTCGATGCTTTTTACTAGGGCTTTACGAGCATTACAAATACATAAAGAACATTCAAAATATTTTTCATGTTTATGTACAGAGCATGAAAAAGAGAAAACTAAGCTCGAACAGGTTCCTTTTCCATAATTTTAGTCTTCCAGGTCCGGAAAAGAGATAACCCTATGCATGAAGATAATATTATATATTGCAAAGAAAATAGAGCATTCCTTTTCATGCATAATCCACATGGTCCAAAAAAGAGATAACCTACCATAGATGTGCATGATCGTTCAATTTACCTTAACACGCTCAAACAAACAGGTTAACTTGGATATCAAGTCAATGTTAAGGAGTCAGACAAGGGATTAAAGATATCTCCATATCTTTCCTTTGAAGTTTTAATGAGTCTAGAAAATTAAACTTGCGACCACCCTATTGTTTGTAACGAGCTCGAAGGAGAGAAGAAAGAATGCTCTAAATGCGAGGAGACAAGTGTCAGAGGAAAGAGAAACTAGTTCCAATCGCGAGGAACAAACCTAATCATAATGCAAGGAACATGAGTAGGATAAAGAAACTTGGGGAATGTCTCCTTAAGAAAAAAGGTGTGAAGTTGCAAAGGAAAGATGATAAAAAGATTGGCAATGATGAGAGTAGATATGAGAGATTATACAACGAGCTAGAAGCATGGAATCCGACATCAAGCTCAAAAGCGTGAGCAGGGTACATGAAACTGTAGTTACATCTTGAACAATAAGGAGAGGCTAGTAAACATTTTTGAATCCAACAAAAAATCATGTCACCAAGAAACAACAACATTAGGATCATATTCAGAAGAGAAGATATGATGCAGGTCACTTTGGCAGAAACACATGCAACTTTGATATATTCTACAAAAGGGGAATTCAAGGCAGAATTGACAAAAGAAGATTCTATAGATCCAAGTATCGAGGGTTTATAATCAGTAAGATCAATCTCAGAAGGAAAGAAAAAATCAAAATGGGAGATAGATTCTACAGGAACAAACTTAGTATCACAGGAGTTGAGAAATCTATAAGAAAAATCAAACTCATCAAGATCACTGAATTGATGCTCAAAGGAAGAGTTCAAGGACGCAACAAGACCAACATAAGAATATTGATCAATGGAAAGATCATTATTATTAATATATTCAAGGTTACAATTAGTCACAACTAAACCAAAATACATAATAAGGTCATACTATATCCAAGAATCTAGGAAGACTTTGTCAGAAGGAAGTAAACCATCCCAGATAGGACACATATCTAGACATTAAAATGGATCAACAGATTGGAGCTAAGCCTCCATAGTATTTATAGAATGGATCACCTGGTCAACTGTTGGGACCAAGTCCCGATAAGGTAATAATAAACACATAGGATTCTTCTAATTAGCATTTGAATGCAAGGAATATGAGGTCACATAGATCACCCGTGGTGAGGTAGTGTCTACCTAGACATCGGAATTCAATAAAGGAAAGACCTAGCCTCTAGTTGGTTTGGGAGAGGAATCAAGAAAATCCAAGTTGTCGATAGTGACAATGTCTCCATTACGATTAAAGTACATCACATGGAAGAACATTGACACCATATCCTGGATGGCATAAACATAATCATGCCCAAGGAGCGTATTGAAGTCCAAGGGGTATTCTATCACCATGAAATAAACTAAGAAAGACTCCCCACCCAAAGTAACAGGTGTTTGAGAAAGAATTCACAAAGATGTATTATTTATTCTATCGAAAGCCAGTAAATGACTATCAGTCGATATAAGGCTAGGATATCCCATGCCTTGCCAAGAACATGCAAATAAAATTCTAACTAAGGCTCCTTCACCAACAATACAATGAGCAATCGTGTAATTTCCAACTTTGAACTTTATCTGGAAAGGTACAATAGAAGGAAGGCATGACACAACTAGGTTATCCCAATCAAAGGAAGAAATTCAAGAGCTTGGTGTTCATCCGAAGCAAGTTCAGCGGCCCCTTGTCCAGAAGGTTATGAACTGGTAATGAAGAAAATATGACTAGAAAAATATTCACTCTCCAAAGGAAGAGTGGGATTGATCGAATCTAGCATCGATTCAATCGCTTAGAGGAAATCACTCTCTAAATGGAGAGTAGGATGTACTAAATATTGCATCGATTCAATTACTTTGTAAAGGTCACTCTATGAAGGGAGAGTGGGATCGACCAATGCTGATATTGGTTCAACCACTTGATCAACCAAAGGTTGAATAGGTTGCTGAGAAACTTTAGACTGTTCAAGAACGGGATGTCACTGGAACCAAACTCTGCGTACCTCTGTGATGGCAGGGCACTGGTGGGTAAGGTGGTCCCCCTAAAAAATTATACAAGGAAACTTCGGTTTAAGTTTCAAACAGGTGGTTTTCTCAAAAGTGTCAGCATGGCTTGCATTGGATTATTTCTTCCCCTGGAATGACCTCTAGAGGTTGGGTGGTTAGGACCAACATGACTAGCATAGGTTGGTTGTTTTCCCCCAGCATGACCACCAAATTCTAGGTGGTGAGAATCAACTTAACTTATATAGATTGAGTTCTGGGTTCCAACATGACCTACATAGTTTGGAGGGGTGTCCCTAGCATGAAGTATGAAGGCTAAGTAACTGGGTCCAACATGGCTTGTAGAGGTTGGAAGGGTTATATCAGCATGAGCTACAGAGGATGAGTGGTGAAGATCAACTTGACTTGCAAAGGTTGAGTTCTTATATCCAACATGACTTGTAGAGGTTGGATAGGTTCCCCCAGCATGACCTCTAGAGGCTGGGTGGTTGGGTTCAACTTGACTTGCATAGGTTGAATGAGTTCCCCCTTGCTTCCAAGTGTTCTTCCCATTATTCCTTCTTTTACTCATAGACTATCGATTACTAGTATCAGAACTTATATCGCATGAGGTATAAGGAGGAGGAGAGGTAGTTACAGGTGAAGGGGAATCAATCTTGTGATTCCCTTGATATAAGGATATTACTTGAGAAGCATAATAAGCATTCAGGATAGTTGGAGTGGAGAACATTAACACTGATAGCCCTAGGGTGAATCTACGTAGATTCAAGGTGGCTTTCAAAGGAACACTAACATTCTCGGCGAGAGGAAAAGTACAAGGAGCCCCTAGCATGGGGGCTTCCTAGTTAGTGTCCATAGGGGTGTTAGCCACATTTTCTGACTTAACCAATAACTAAGGTCAACTGGTAACCAACAGTACAAAGAGAAAAACACTAGAAAATAATCCTAAGTATCAAGACTAGGCAAGCAAAGGATTCCTTCTAAAGGAGATTCTGGGATGATTAGGGCCCATAACAAACCAGTGAAGGTTGGAGACTAGTTACTTGGAATCTCGTGATGAGTTTTTTGGGTAAAATCTCTAGAATCACCCAAACACCCTCCCAAATGGTCAACTGAGGTTACCTTCCAAGTCTACCCTAGGAGAAAGGAAAATAACCTTCCATTTCCACCCATGTAAGTGTCCTAGATTTCATTATGCTAAGGCTACCAAAATAACAAAGAAAGGCTAGCAGAACAGTCATATGTTCAACTGATGGACATTGGAACGGTAGCTAAGCTCGGAACTCAAGTAGTACCAAGCACCACACAGGGCCGAGAGGAGGTACTGGGTGAGTCCCCAAACATGCAACATCTCTAGTGTATGATCTACTGAGTAGAATATGGGTATCTCCAAATGCTCAGTATCACACGACCTCGTGCTTGCCTCCCGTGTGAGAGGAGATTTCTGGTATCTTTTAATGCAAAGTTGGATTTCCTAAAGAAATTCCACTATGTTTGAGTTTGAAGTTTTGGACAGTTAATATATCCCTAACCCAAAACACTAACCTAGACTAGTGTGTTTCATCCCTAGAAGGAAACAATTACTAATATATTTTAGATATTAAATGTATATTTTAAAGGGTTGTTGATTATTCAAAGGGTGGAAAAGGGGAAACCAATGATGTGTGACTTGAGAGTAGAAACAAAATGACTAAGCAAAAGAGAACATTAAATTCAAAATCAACCATACTTATCTTTCTTTTCAAAGTAAAAATTGAAATCCACAAAAGAACAATTTTTTTAAGAACTTTTGTCAAGAACAAAGGCATGCAATGCAATTTACACTAAAACCCTAATCTATGTTCATAGAAAGAAACTATATGTTGCTTTTATTTTTCTTTTATAATATTCAAAATAAAAACAACCTATCAAATAATTAAAGCAATTAATGTAAGCAAATCAAATAGAAAACTACTCTATACCCCTCAAACAGGCCCTAGGGTGCCCTAAGACTAGATAGAACCTCTATTGGAAGGAAGGATTACAAATGTACACAAGAAAACCACTTTGGAAATAAGAGAATAAGAAAGAATNGGGCAGTAGCAAAACAGGACAAAATACTTGAAAAGGAAATACAATATAGATAAATAGAACCTAAAATATATTACACTAACTCCTTAGAGTCCTTCACATTCAAAGGACCCTAAAAGACCTCCCAAACAACCCTCAAACATAATAAAAAAAAACACACAAAACACAAAAAGATGAAAAAAAACTATTTCAAGGGAATTCATGAGTTTCTCTACTACTAGGTCATGAATGGATCGCATTTTCACACTATACAGGGTCATGAATGCATCCTAAATTCATGACTGTGCAGTGCATAGGGCACGAATGGGTAGTGGAAAGCTCCAAAAAGGTCAAAAAATGGCCTAGAAAGGTAGAGGAGGTGTCCTATCAGATCTAAATCCTACTCCTAACTTGCAAGAAGGAACTTAAAACTTTAAAAACATTGGAATAAATATATAGAAACCCCAAAGAGACAAGGCTATCCACAACAGAGTTTCCAATTTTGTTGTAGAGGAAATTGTTCCTATGGTTGGGGGTTAATAGGCCATCAACATTTTAGGGTTGAAATATAGATGCATATAATTCTGTAAGTAAATGTAAACAAGATTCATATATTAGATAGGTTCATACCTTAATCAAATTAATTTTTATCCAAGCATCCTTTCAATCATCCTCTTGCTCCTCTTTCTCTAAGATACCTACAAAACAAACTTAACCTTCCTCAAACCAAATAGACTATATGAAAGGAGATTATGTTCATTGAAACATGAAAACCTAATATGATAAACAACATCATATAATCATAATTAGAGTTCCAATATAGCAGACACATTGATTGAAATAGGAAGAGAATCACATCTTTATTCATCATGGAAGAAGTACAAAATATTACCTTCTCCTCAAGCTAGGCACCTCACAAAACCTTGATCTGGTTCTTCTACTTCTCTTCTCCAAGGTGTCTCCAAGGAACTCAGCCTCCAAGCTCTGCAACACAAGGAGATGAAATGTAGGGAAAATGTAGCATGAATGAGAGTCCCAATTACTCCATTATAACAATGCAAAGGTTCAAGTTCCCTCTCATAGATCTCTCCCCCTCTATTTATACATTTATGAAGAGATAATGTCAAATAGGGGTGAGTTACAACTTCCTTATTCAGCTCCACAACCTCCCAAACCATCCCTAATTTGATATTTTTTATATTATAATTATTTTTGACCACTACAGGAGGTAACCGTGAGTAGCATAAAGGAAGATTCACGAATGCATAGTGCAAAGCACGGGTTTGTATTGTATAATGTCCCGATTACATAAAAAAAAACTCATTTTTGGGGTCGTTTTTGGAACTTCCAAGTTTTAGAGTCTTCTGCAAAGTTGTTCTTGACTTAAATTCCATTCCAATGGTCCAAAGAAGAGGTCAAACAGAGTTACAAAACTACATATATGGCTCCTTCAATATATGTGTTTTTAAGAGACTTTCGGTGACTTTCATGAAGTGCCGACATGCGACAAAATCATGGCAAAGTGGTCATTAAAAGAGAAGGTGTCATTTTGGGCTATAGCCTGTGCTAGGTATTTTTTTGGAACTCACACCACTTTCTAGTTTCCTTGTTTGATTTCTCATTACCCTTCTTTGCATGTGACTTGGAGTAGTTGGCCCAAGTTTAGTTAAAATGTCTCTATCCTTTTTTCCATGGTTTAGGTCCACCTTTTAGTGCTTCTATTTTGGTTTACTTTTAGACCCAAACTACCACTTATTCTTCTACTTATTTATTTCTTGATTTTAGTAGCATATCAATAATAGGTTCCTACTTGGATATATCTAGGAAATCAATATTTATTTAGATGTACCTATGTAGGATAATATAATAATTTAGATCCATGATCCATTTTAAATATCTAATACCCAACTTTTAGAAAAAGGAATGGAATATATTGTTGAAATTTGACATCATTTGGTCTTTCTCCTTACACAAAATTGTCAATTTCATGCGCGTGTCGTTGTATTTTTTGACGAGGTAGAATTTTTCCTTGAGGAAATTGACAAAATATGTCAAAGTGGGTTTTTTCATATATGTTGTAGCCTCATCTCTAGCATGTCTCTCCTAGTATATGTCCTAACAATATTTTATATAAGGGAGGGGCATAAGATTATAAAGGTGATATTTCCATTGTCTTTTTTTTAAAGAGTAATAACCATGTAGAAAATTTAACCATTTCTCTTAAAGCATATACATTTATTTGGAATTCAAATAAAGGAATGTCAAAGTTAACTTGTACCTTCAAGGTTGTTTCAACTTCAAAATGGTTATTGGTTAAAATTTTCTTCATTGTCATTGGCAATTGTTAAAGTACATTGGAAATCATCCATGATCTCATTCCTCTTTCACATGAGGGATTCCTCAAGAAAAAACTAAATAGGGTCTCGCACTCTATTATTTATTTTATTTTACAATGTGGAGTCACTTGGGCTAGCGATATTGGCTTAAATCCATAAGCTCAATTACTTTGATACCCAAATTCCTACAATACCTAGATCTTATTGAAGACATTCACCAAGAAACAACAAATATTAGATTTCTCTAATACACCAATCTAGATTATTTAGAGAATGAAATGTAGATAGAAATATAAAATGGAAACACACACACAAATATATTATATAGAGCACAATAGTACAATAGAACCCAAATTCTATTAATGAATGAAATGTAAAAAGGATATAAACTACAAAGAAATAGCAAGTAGCTTGAATGGTAGTATCCTATCTATGAAGAGAGAGGTGCCATTTAAGATCATTTACAAAAAGATATTATAAGAGATGAAAATTCCCTTTTAGCAAAAAGTGTGATGCCCTATAATGAAAAATCACTAAAGATAAAAAAAATCTAAACCTAAGAAATGATGTGGCAAAAGAAATGTGAGATGCAAGGAGGCTATTTCATACATCAACTTACTAGGCATGCAAAATTTTGATATAAAATCCATTTAGGGTGTTTCTTGGACTATTATAAAGCTTAAATAATGATTTATGAGTTTATAAGGCCATGCAATCAAATATTTAAATCAAATAGTTAATTTATAATGTTCATTTCCAAAAAACTACAAAGGAAATGCCCAAAAAATGCATCCAAAATTCAAAACCTGGAAAAATGAAGTTAAAATCCCAAAATGAGAAACCGTTATGAATTAGTGGAATAGGTGGATACCTAGATCAATATTAATGAAAATGTAAACAATATTTTACAATGCAATTCCATCACTTGTTTATTTTTTCTTCTCTTAAATCTTGATATAATAACCCATGATTAACACAATAATATGTATGCATAAATAAAATGTTGTCATTCATATTGGAATTTAGAAACAAAACTAGAAATATAAATCCACAATATCAAAAACTAAATCGACACCATCAAAATAAAAATACACACTTCTAAATTCAAAATTCAAACATTTGGAATAAAAATCACATTTCCATATTTCGATATTCACAAATTTGCAATAGAAATTTACACTTTTAAACCAAAAATGCACTTTGGGAACACTGAAATTTACTCTTGTGGCATCCATTTTTTCACTTTGGAAACATTGAAACTCACATGTTTGAAAATGGATTCACACTTCTATATTATTAGACCAATGGATTATATATTATAAGACCAATTTTTTTCAAATTGGCATTAATCCGTGTTATCACATTGGGTTTATTCTTAAGTAAGTAGGGCATCCAATATCATATGACTTTTAGGATCTTTCAAAGGTAAATATGAACTATAACATGTATAATACTTAATTTTAAACATAATTCAAGCATTTTGACACTATCCTCTAAGTAAGGAGGTTTTTTTCAATAATAATAATAAAAGTCATTTAATTTCTTCATTTCTAATCTAATTCATAAGTGTAGTGTTCCCATTCTTACACTTATGGGGAATATGTAACCCCAATCTTCATAGACACTATCAACCTAACCCATTTACACCCATAACCTACTAACAACTCTTTAACCATTATACAATAATTTTATGATCAATAAAACAATAAGACCCAAACCCACTAACCCATTACTAATCCTATAACAAATTAAAACACTAATATTGACTAACACCATAAAACTATCACCACTAATGGGTGAGTGCACACAGTTGAGGGACCTTTTAGATGCAATGGTAGACTAAATCCATTGATTCAATATCCATAAAATATAAATCATCCCAAGCAATGTCGGCCTTGCCAAGCCTAGTCCCAATCCCACCAACATGCTTTACAATTAGGATAGTTAAGTAAAACGTGTGTGTGTTATGTTTCTTTAAAATGCGCACATGTTATAGTGTACAAAAACACACACAGGTTATGTAAAACACGATTTATACTTAAAATAGGCCAATCCCATCACTTTCTCCACAACAACATGCAACAACATCTTTGAATGTACCAAAAAAAGAAAGGGTGAACACGATTTGGGTGATAAAAGGAAAACAAACTCCACCTTGGGGATCAATCTCTTCATTGTGAACTATTTACATCAAATTCTCTCATGCTAGTTTCCCTATCTTCAGTACTTTCTATGCCCTAATATCAATTGAAACCAAACATTTTTTCATTTCTATGCCCATAAAGAAATTTAGATGTCGAATGGAAACCAAAAACCCCCATTTACTCATAAAAACAAAATTAATTTAATTATTTGCATCTGTATATTCACAAGCATCTTTGTGAATCCAAACCAAGATTCACAAATATGCAAAGTTTCTCAAGTATATTGCAAGGTTGCATAAAAAATTTACGTGCCCAATGGAAACCAAAACCCTACTTTACTCATAATAACCAAATCAATTTCACTAATTGCATATGTGCATTCACAAGCATCCTTGTGAATCAAAACCAAAATTCAAAAATATACTAAGTTTCTCAAGTATATTGCAAGGTTGCATACAACTAACAAAAATTTCAAGTAGAATTCATATCTTACCTAAAATACATAAACAAACATGGTAAATCCCTTGCCTCTATCCGAAATATCAAAGTTGGTTGTCCAAGAAAATTAATCAACTCCTTATAGTTTTGATGAAACTTCCTTATCCATGTGTTAAAATAAGGTATAGAACCTTCCCATACTTAACAAATATTTTCCCTTTACTAAAGGGTACATTTTTGTTAAGGTCAAGACAACAAACTTCAACAATAGGCTCTACCAACATCAAGATACATAAGGAGGTTGATGTGTTTGATTACATGCCAATTACATACTATCATACATGATAGAATCCAGTGGAAACCATACAACCCTAAATGCCACTATACACAAATATGAAAATTTTCTCATGAGTATATACAAAGAGCGCATACAACTAAAATAACATCAAGTGGAATCCATACATGCCCCAAATTACATATAAACAAAAATGTTGAATGGTGTATGGAGTCCAAAAAAATTCACACTACAACAAATAATTACGTATCTATCAAAATCCTTGCTTATATTGGGATTTTATTCATCAATAGCACCTTCTACCACTTATTATAGTCTCTATCCCTTGCCTCTACCCGCAATATGGGAGTTGGTCCTCCAAGGGAATTAGTCTACACCTCACAGTTTCGATGAAACTTCATAATCCAAGCCTTAAAAATAAGGTAGAGGATCTTCCCAATCAACCTATGCCCCAGATTACATATATATAAAAAGATGCTAAATGGCATATGTAGTCCAAAAAAATTCATGCTACAAAAAATAATCACATTCTGATCAAAATCCTTGCATATATTTGGATTTTATTCATCAATTAGTGAACACCTCATAGTTTCAATGAAACTTCATAATCCAAGCCTTAAAATAAGGTAGAGGAGCTTCCCAATCAACATATTCCCCAAATTACATATATAAACAAAGATGCTAAATGGCTTATGGAGTCCAAAAAATCGTGCTACAACAAATAGTAACATTTATATGAAGATCCTTGCCTATATTGGGATTTTATTCATCAATAGAACTATCTTCCACCTCCTCTAGGCTTTAGCCCTTGCCTCTACCCGTAATCTGGGAGTTGTTTCTACAAGGGCATTAGTGAACACCTCACAGTTTCGATGAAACTTCATAATCCAAGCCTAAAAATAAGGCAAAGGAGCTTCCCAACCAACATATGCCCCAAATTACATATATAAACAAAGATGCAAAACGGCCTATGGAGTCCAAAAATATTCACGCTACAACAGATAATCACATTTCTATCAAAATCCTTGCCTATATTTGGATTTAATTCATCAATAGCACCATCTTCCACCTCCTATAGGTTCTATCCCTTACCTCTACCCACTATCTGGGAGCTGTTCCTCCAAGGGAATTAGTGAACACCACACAGTTTCAATGAAACTTCATAACCCAAGCCTTAAAATAAGGTATATGAGATTCCCAATCAACATATGCACATATGACATTTTATGTATGCATATGGAAATTGGAATTAATACAAATTTATGAAATAAATTTAAGATGAAGAAATGTTAAATGTTTATTCTTTAGTGTAAAATTCAAGATCAATTTTAAAAATTAAATTATAAATAGTTTATGTTGTTATTTGTCATACATTACTTTTACACTTTTCATTTCTTAGAGATGTCATTATACCATGTGTTTATGATTGTAGTGGCTACTATGGACCACATTACAGAGATTTTGATAGTTATTGGTCATTTGAGAGATATCCATTCAGCTTGGAGGTGTGGAGATAAACTTTGTCACTCCTTATCAACATGATTACTGACCATAGTGGATGACATCAACTGATCTAACAATGTTTTCTATAGCATAGCATCATATAGAGAGACAAAACGATAATAATATGCTAATAGATTGAGCTAGAATGAGATTAAGAAGCTCAAAATAACCAAAGAGAATATATATTCATAATTTAGATTTCCTAGGAGGGATGACATTCCAGAGAGTAGAAGACCACATATTTCCATTGAGTGGTGCATCTATCAACCAATTAGAGACCATTGGATGGATATATGGTACATGGATTTTGATATTCCCCTGCACAACAACAGGGAAGTACCATTGTACTTCCTCTGGAAACTTTATGCAAAGTTTGTTATGGGAAAACATGTCAACTATTTTGGCATGTTGGGGTTCCAGGGAGTTGGTAGGGGGATTCCCCAAAACCATCCCAATGCTAGGCATAGAGATGTCTATTGACATATACCTCCACCCCATGTCAAAATACCGAGGGAAAACATCGCTCCTATACATGATATGATTACCTAGACACAGGAGGCATTTATTACTCTAGCTAAGATGATTTCCCGCTACACCACAACTATTGACTAAGAAGGTCCGTCTTCCTCTTGTGGGGTACAAGCATCAAATTCTAGTGGTGGTGGAACATCTATTGGTTGGGATAGACTCGCATTCCATGAACCCTAGATCAAGCCACACGTGTGTACGATGTATGGTCAATCTTGTTGTGGTTGTGGACCAACACATGGTACCTCTATGATGACTGGTGGTCAGGAAAGGACATTGTAAAAAATTTATTGTTGTTCAACATATTTTTTCCATATTGTACACATATTAAAAGGTTCTTAATATATGCAATTTTTAAGCTTGCAGGAGCTTGATGCCTCTAAGGGGGGTGGTAGTGTACCGGGTGTTGTCATTGCGAGGCTCAAACAACCAACACCAAGGTAATATTTCAACAGGTGTCATTTTGTTAATATGTATCATTTTTTTAATACATGTTAGTTACTATAATTTGTTAAATGGTCTAATGTTTACAATTTTTGAAGTTGCAGGAACCACATTTTGAACAAGATGCCGAAGACCTTGATCTCGGTGAATTCCCTGTAGGTGGATTCTATGACTACCTCAGGAATGTAAGTACATGGTTAATGATTGAATCTTGTTCAAATTATTTATTTATTATAGTACACTCCTTTATAGATCGCTAATATTTATAATTTTTAAATTTGCAGGTGCTATCTAGATCTACATAGGGGCAAGAAATTGCTAGAAGTGATCCCTCCCATGGGGAAGATATATCCAAGGAATAGGTAAGTATATTACATCATGTTAGTTTTTTCAATACATATTATTCCTTCCATCCATCCATGTCCATGTCTAACTATGGTAACACTTTATGACTGTAGACATCAACACAAATCCTTGCACCACCTATTTGGTTTGGATCTCCCCATAGTCCAAATGTAGATAAGCGTGTTGTATACACCATATGACCCTATTCCGTAAAAAGAGTAGGTGTCCATGAGAATGAACCTACTGATTCCACGATAATGTACACATAGCCTCCAATGGTAGTTACTAGTTAACTTTCAATTCACTTCACAACTAGTTTTTCATAATGTTATTTTTGCATGTTTATAGCATCAGGGTGGGGAGTCCTCTATTCCAGACCTTAGTGGGGTTGTTGATCCTGCATTCAATGCTACATCTACAATGGGGATAAGTCACACATAGGTATCTACTTGAATATTTGTACTTATACAGTTCATTTGTATTGTATAACCATAGAAACCTAGTGTCATTCCCTAGAACATATTTTTTCAGTGAGATGTTCATTATTTACATAATTGGTTAGTGATTTATCATGCATGTACATGTTCAAAATTGTTGAGATAATTTACATAGTTTTTTTATTTGTAGAGAATCATTGTAGAGAGACTCTCTACAAGGATGAGGACACAAAATTCATCTATACCCTGGATGGATTTAGTGAGTATTTTTTTATGTACAATTCAGTCATATTTTAAATTTTCAAACTTGTTAGTGCTGAAGAGTATTAGTTCAGTTACCTGATTAATAAATACTATCCTTTATTTGTAGTCACCAAAGATGCACAGGGGTTGTGGATAGAGGAAAAAAGCATCAGATTCAGGAAAAACAAGAGGAAGATAGAGTTTTGATGTGTTAGTCCAAGACAAATCTGTACTTTGGTGTACACGGGGAATTTAGAGTTTAGGGGTGTGGTCTAGTACATATGTACTTTGGTTTTCATGTACATCAATGATGTTTTTGATACATTTGCATTGACAAGACATCTAAGGGCCTTCTATTTTTGTATTATAACTTTCATGATATAAAAAATATTTCATATTGGCTCTTGAGATATTCATAGTTCAGTCTAGTGTGTGATCATACATGTGTGTCCAAGAATGTTTCTATGTGTAATGTTCCCAATTTTTTATATATTTTACGATCGCATGGAGATATCAGTTATAAATTTGAGAACAATGCACAATTACAACATTGCATAATGACAACAATGTACATTTAAATTGTTTTTTACCACAATCCAATTGCATATACAATGTTAAATTGTATTCACAACAATGCAAAATACATAACACACATAAGCACCAAAAACACCTAAGAAACTGACCCAACTATGTGGAATATAAAATCACCTTACCCACATAACAACCTAACAAACATTTAAAGGATGCACGGAGTTGCCACACCTAAGCAATGCACATGTGCGGCCCACACAAATGAAATTGATGTTTGGCATGATGAATTTCATCTAATGAATATATGGTATACACATATATCATCTACAAAAAATCTCATAGAGGTCATTGATGAAATACAACACATAATAACCATGTGTATGATTTTTTGTATATGTTAAAGACGTTAGAGCAGCTACGAGACCCATTCTCAGGGAGGATGGTACCCTTCAGTGACAAGATAAAACATAAAAGCATCTAAGTATAAGGTTGATTCAAAATAATTGTTATGATTCTTCATTTTTATATATCATGTACATTAATTTATCATTTTGTTCTTGTACATTACATTTGATGAATCACCTCGAGGACCAACTTTAACGCGGTGACCAATGGAGTGTTAAAGTTGAATGAGATGAAAATTTTGCGTGATTTTATTATAGTTTAAATTGATTGGAGAAGTACTATTTTGAATCTTGTTTTGTATTTTTGTTTATGTATTGAAGTATATTTATTTACCTATGTCAAATATGAACTAATCCTAAACTTTAACAATATACCCCAAAAATAATTACAAATGACTTGAATGCTTTAAAGGACAATTCTTGAGTTGTTAATTAGTTGTAGTATTACTCATTGTTATTTTTCTACATGTTTCTAAAATCAAAGTGACGAAATTGAGTACATAAGTTTGTATTTGATTTACTGGGAGTTGAACACAAAGTTCTTATACCCAAGTATTATATGGAAAAAGAGTATGAGCAACACCCTGGTGCTCTAGTTCAACCCTTTGAATGACTAATACCCTTATGTGATAAATGTGGCAAATAATGAATGTGATAAAAATCCGGTGTACTTTATTTACCTTATTATTTCGATAGCATTATTTTATAAATTTGTCTCATATTTATTGTATGCTCTAGTGTAAAAATTTACCCAGTAGTACGGTAAAACAATTCGATTATAACAAGAATACTAGGAACAAAATGTACTAATAAGGTAGCCTTCTTCTGTGTTCTTTCAATGTGTAACTCTTATTAAAAAATAGATATTTGAGACATGGTCATCATTATATGGCACATTGAAGCTCACCTCCTACAAGATTCCATGGACACCCACTGAATCCCTACCCGCAATATAGAATTCCAAACTTGCATCAAAACTGGGTTCTGGGGGGTCATGCAAGTGTGTTTAGGAAGGTTACATGTGGGAACGATATCCATAAGTTCTCGGTCTAGGAATTTTAAAAGTTGACGCCTATGTGCAAAAATTTCACATTCCCTTACTAAGAAAAACCATAGTTTCCAAAATTGACCTTAAAAAATATCCCTTGTACATGGGGCTAGAGGAGAGGGCCACCATAGAAATATATTGATGTCATGAATCCAACGGAGTCAGTGGTTTATCGATCCGAGCCACGATCATCATTCTATGGCACATTAAAGATCACCTCCTATTGGATTTCAGAGACACATGTTGAACCCCTACCAGGGGCATATAATTCCAATAACGCATCAAAATTAAGTTCCAAGGAGTCATGAAAGTGTGTTTAGTAAAGTTCCATGTGGGAAATCTAGCCACAAGTTCTCGGTCGAGGAATTTGCAAAGTTGACCCCGATGTGCAAAAAGTATACATTCCCTTACTAAGAAAAACCATAGCTTACAAAATTGACCTAAAACAAGATCTCTTGTCCATGGATCTAGAGGAGAGGGCCACCCTTAGTACTATCTTGATGTCCTGAATTGAATGGAGTTGACGATTCATCAATATGAGCCACGACCATCATTCTATGGCATGTTGAATCTCACCTCCTATAGGATTTTTAGGGACACCTAATGAATCCCTACCTGGGGCATAGAATTCCAACCGTGCAACAAAAATAGGTTATGGGGGGTCATGCAAGTTTGTTTACGTAGGTTCCATGTGGGAATGCTAGCGATAATTTCTCAGTAGATGAATTTGCAAAGTTAATCCCTATGTGCAAAAATTTCACATCTCCTTACTAAGAAAATCCCTAGTTATTAAAATCGACATAAAATAGGATCCCTTGTTCATGGATCGAGAAGAGAGGAACACCCCTAGAAGTATCCTAATGTTCTGAATTCAATAGAATTGATGGTTCATTGATCCGAGCCATGTTCTTCATTCTATGGAACGTTGAAGCTCACCTCCTATAGGCATTCAGGGAGACTTGTTGAATCCCTACCCAGGTTATAGAATTCCAACGGTACATCAAAACTAGGTTTCAAGGGGATATGAAAGTTTGTTTAGGTAGGTTCCATGTGGGATATCTACCCACAATTTCTTGGTCAAGTAATTTGCAAAGTTGACCCTATGTGCAAATATTTCACATTCCCTTACGGAACAAAAACCTAGTTTCCAAAATTGGCCTAAAATGAGATCCCTTGTCCATGGATCTAGAGTAGAGGGACAACCCTAGACTATCCCGATGTCATGAATCCAAATTAGTTGACGATTCTTCCATCTAAGCCACGATCATCATTATGTGGCACATTGAAGCTCATCTCCTATAGGATTTCGGGACACCTGTCGAATCCCTACTCGTGGCATAGAATTCCAACCATGGATAAAAATTGGATTATGAGGGTTCATGCAAGTGTGTTTAGGAACGTTCCATGTGGGAATGCTAGCAACAAGTTCTTGGTCAAGGAATTTGCAAATTTGACCCTTATGTGAAAAAAAATCATATTCCCTTACTATGCAAAACCCTGTTTTCCAAAATTGAACTAAAATAGGATCTCATGTCCATGGAGCCAGAGGAGAGGACCACCCCTACCACTATCCTGATGTCCTAAATCCAATGGAGTAGACGGTTCATTGATCCAAGACACAATAATGATTATATGGAATGTCGAAACTCACTTCCTACATGCTTTCAAGGACACCTGTTGAATCCCTACCCGGGCATAGAATTCCAACTGTGCATCAAAAATGGGTTTTGGGGGGCCATGAAAGTGTTTTTACGTAGTTTCCATGGGGGAATGCTACCCATAAGTTCTTGGTCGATAAATTTGTAAATTTGGATACTTCTCTTTTTCTTCATTTGACAATGTTAAAAATTACTCTCAATCATAGGGTACAATTTTAATGGTTCACTAACATAAGGGGCTACAATAACTCACCTTTCATGGATTAGTATCATGTAGTTGCTACCAAGCCCTTAGTATTAAAGGGGATATAATATCGTATTAATAAATAGAACATAGGATAAAAATTGGTGGAAAAGGATTAAGGCACTCTTAACACTTGTATTCATCCAATGATATCACTTTGTAGTACATGGATCTAACCACCTCTAGATATAGACCTCTCTAACAACTCATTAGTGGATGGCCATGACACCTAATTTGTTTATAAGGATAACAACTATATATGACTCCTTGTTTTTTCATTTAATTGAGACTGATGAGGGAACAAATCATTGAATTAGTCTCCTTCATTCTAAGATTTAAATGTTTGATACAAGATAATAGTTAATGGTGACATTGAATAAATGGTACTAGTGATCTATATATGATAGTTAGATGCTACAAACTATGGTTTCTATGATTTTGAAAACAAACTAGTCTCTAGGATACAAACTAGGGTTTCTAGGGTTTAGAATTCAAACTAGGGTTTATGGTACAAACTAGGGTTACTAGGATTGGCTATAGGGTTTGTAAGATAGGATTTCTAGGCTAGGATTGGACAGGGTTATTAAGCATGGGAATATTTTTATACCTTATTTTAACACTTGCATTAGGAAGCTCCATCAAAACTTGGGGTGTTGACTAATGTCCTTGGAGGAAAAACTTCGATATTCAAGGTAGATGGAAGAGACAAATCCCAGAGGAGGGGGATGTAAACTATGGTTCCATGGTTTAGAATACAAGCAAGGGTTTCTTGGAATCTGGTTCTAATTTGTAACATAATGGTTTAAACACAAATGGATTGGGATAGATAATGGTATAGGGATATATGGCATGAGTAACGTAAGTATGAATATAATTATAAAAATCCATGATGCAGCTTGTGCAATTTACCAAGTTGTACAAGTCTATGTAATTTATAAATCTATCAAGTTGTCAATATATTAAGCTATAAATAATCAATGAAACCATGAAACTAAAATCATGACATGTACATGTACATCACATAATTAGAACATAGTACAAAAATACCATGCATACCACATAACTGACTACCTACCTTTCGTCATTTGACTAGACAATCAGGATCACCTCTAATACCAACGATATCCTTTAGCCTCTTGTGCTCGAAGTAAGGAAAGAAGTATTTTGGATTTGATGAGTTCTTGCTTAGAATTTTCTGCAGCTAGAGGTTTTTTCCAATAACTAAGTTTGTATAATGGTATACAATTTGACCTTGTATATAATCTTCAAATACATAACCTTTTTCCTTTTGTGTGTGGGAAACCTATGTCAAATATTCTCCTTTTATGACCATCGACCAAATTGGAAAATAATTTCTCTCATAGTCACTTAATGAGAGAATGAGGGTCTAGTTCCCATCTAAGNAGGATGGGGGGTATTAGTTGTAATGGGAGACATAGGGATATGTGAGTGTGTGTGTGTGTGTGATAGAGAGATTTAGATTTGAGGGGGGGAGTCTTAGTGGTATGGCATGACCTTTGGATACATGTGGATGTGTGTACGTGTGTGTGTGTGTGTGTGTGTGTCTAGGGGTTACAGGTAGTTGGATGAGTTGGAGAGTGACAGAGAGTGGAGAAGGGGTTATAAAGAGTTAGGGGGGAAGAGGGGGGTCTAGTATTCAAGTTAAGGGGAATATTGCTGGTAGATAGATAGAGAGGAGGGGGGTGCTAATATTTCATATGATATACTAGATATCATTAGAGTTCAATTCAAAATAACAGCAGTATCACATCCATAATCACTGATAGAAACATAATCACAAGATAGAAACAGTATTTACCCTAGGTAACCCTCAAGGGGAATAAATTGTATGGGACGAATTGAGATAGGAAGAATCAAAACAAAATATTATATTATTCACTAGGGTACTAATGACCTGACTTACAATGGAGGATTTACCTCATGACTCAATGATGACCAAATACAATAGTAAATCCTTTCTATAGGAATAATAACATCTCCCTTGGGTTACATCAGTAAAATATATTTAGAATATCCTTTGAAGTTACAATATTAAACACTCCCCCTTAACGAGAAGCTTATTCTACTAATAACATCATCATATACTATAGGAGAACATAGAGACAATATCTTGAGAAGTATCGATTTAATACATCTATACGTCATAAAACATTTTCACAATTAGTATCTGGAATAGTTATTCTTCATCTTCTTCATCACATGATCACTTGATCCTTTTGTAGCAATGTCTCAACCTTTCGATCCTTTGTATAAGCACTTCGATCTTATGATACTTTGCAGTACTTTGATCCTTTTAAAAATAACTTTGATATTCTTGATCCTTTGCAACAACACTTTGATCTTCCTGATCCTTTGCAGCATCACTTTGATATTTTTTATCCTTTGTAGCATCACTTCGATCTTCTTGATCCTTTGTAGCAGAACTTCGATCTTCAGCAACAACAACCTGATCTTATCGATCGTTTATAGAAGAACTTTGATTCTTTCGATACTTTTACTACAACACTTCGATCCTTTTGATCCTTTGCAGCAATAGTCCAATATTATTGATCCTTTATGGCCACACTTCGATCTACTTAACCCTTCATTGGTGTACTTTGATCTACTTGATCCTTTCTCGCCACGCTACCTGCAGTACACATGATTATTTTTCGGGATGATCAATCCATTCACTTTATGACATAAGTCCAAGGTTGATGCAATCCTTTATAAACATGATCCATGATCTCGATCAAATGAATGATCTACAACTAAATGTAGATGTCGACTGCATCCGGTGCAAGCCTTATCGTCCGCAAGGAATCATCATAGACCATCCATACCATTGAGGTTAGGACCACTCCCAAGTGAGTGTTATACTACGGTATATACACTCACGTGTAGGTATACTCTACCATGTAATTGTATTGTCTATATATTAGATCTTGACCGCATTCAAAATGTTGGCCCTCATTGTAGAACATCCATACCATTGAGGTTAGGACCACTCCCAAGTGAGTGTTATACTACGACATCCGTGAGGAATCATCATAGAAAATCCCTACCATGAAGGTTAGGACCATTTCCAAGCGAGTGTTATTCTATGGTATCTACATATGAATGTAGGCATACTCTCCATACAAGAGTATTGTTTGAAAAGCAGATCTCAATTGCATATAAAATTTCAGTCTTGTTGTCCATGAGGACTCATCATAGAGAATCCATACCAAAAAGGTTAGGACCACTCTTGAGCGAGTTTTATTCTACAATATCCACAACTGAATGTGGGTACTCTCCGTGCAATAGTAACATCTGCAAGGCCATCCTTAGCTATTAAGGTCCACTCTCATGCAGAGAGTGTTATACCTACCATCCTCAAGAGAGGATACTATTGTCCACAAGTCAATTTTGGACCTTGTCAGCATCTTCCATGTTGGAGTATCACTGTCATCCCATCATCGATGTCAGTAACATGATCACTCCCCCTTTCCTGGTAGGATCCATATTATCGATCTTCTCCCCCTTTGTCCAAGGAGGTTTCATGTCTTCGTCCTTTTTTTCCTTTCCGAGGAGAGTCCATAACTTTGACTTGTTCCTCCTTTTCAAAGAAGGTCCATAACTTCATCATTTGTAGTCCCATCACTGTTCCTCTTTGTGAGGAAAGTATTTTCGAACTACACTAAGATTGTCGTGGAAATATTCAAACTTTACTTGAGATAGAGGCTTGGTTAGTGCATCAGAAAATTGCTCATCGGTACTCACATATTGGAGCTTTACAGCTCCCTTTTGTAGCATATCCCTTATATAGAAATATTTGATTTATATATGATTTGATTTCTCATGGAACAACCAAATTCTCTATCATCTTAAAACAACTCTGGTTGTCACAATTAATTATTGTGGTGTCCAAATCCATGTCAAATAATCCTAACGTCAGATTCTGAAGCCATATCGCTTCACAACAAGTAGAGAAAGCTGCAATGTTCTCTGATTCAGCTATACAGAGAGCAACATTGGACTTTTTCTTACTAAACCATGAGATCATAATGGATCCCACACAATAACATCTCCTAAGGTGCTCTTCCCGTCTATGGCATTTCCTTCCCAATATGAATCTGTAGTCATGATCTCTCCCATAGTAAATTCCCAAATTTATCATACCTTTAAGGTACCTCATCACATGCTTTACAGCTATTAGGTGAACCCATCTAGTTTTAATTAGATATTGACTTAATTTGTACACAAAAAATCATTTATCTAGCCTTGTGTTCGTCAAATACATTATTTAACCAATGAGCTGTCTGTACTGAGTCACATCCACTAGCTCTAATGTCTCATCAGACAACTTCTTCAAGTTGGTGTCCATGGGTGTGGCCATGGAGTTACAATAAAACATATAAAAAAATTTCAATATTTCTACTACATAGTTTCCATGATTCAGAAATATTCCTTTTGAGCTCTACCACATTTCCAGCCCTAGGAAATAATGCATCAATCCAATATCTTTGATCTCTTTCTCATTTTCAGTAAGAAATAGATCATCCACATACAGTAATAGTAGGATTGGTTCATCATCCATAATATTCATATAAAGTTTAGGATCAACTTTACTCTTGGTAAATCCCATGCTTTTCAAGAAGCTATTTATTCTCCTATACCAAGATATAGGAGCTTGCTTCAGTCCATACAGAGCATTTTTCAACTTGCAAACATGAGTCGCTCTACATTTGAATTCAAATCCTTTTGGTTGTTATATTTAAATCTCTTCCCTAATCACACCAATAAGGAAGGATGTCTTTACATCCATCTAGTGTAAGTCCCACTTCATCATGGAAGTAAGTGCCATGATAGTTCTGATGGAAGTGTACCTTGCTACTGGAGAAAATGTCTCTTCATAATTGATACCCTCTTTTTGAGATAATCCTCTTGTTGGAATATATTAAACTCACTCAATACTTAGGATAAAATAATTAATCATTATTGGATTAATTATCTACCCACTAGCTTAATTAGTTGGCATCCACTTGCACCTTAAAGTCAACACATGCCATATATAACCCATGAATAATTTATTTCTGATTCGGGTTTGATCTTGACGACTTTATTGATTCCCATAATTAGTAATAGTGCTTTATAGCAGTTTATGCTTTATTATGCTTTATCCTACTTTTCTTTGGATAAGGTAACTCTAGTTAACTAGGAAACTGGGTTCTTTTGTCACCAACCCATCCTTCATGACTTTCTCTCCATTTTCTAGGACTACCATGTTTTTCCATCTCCCTTGACAGCTCACTCATGCTTTTGTTAATTCTTGCGGTCCTTGACATATTTGGGAAGTGCTTTAGCCACCTATGGGGGTTTGCTATATTTTGGTAAGTCAACTTATTTGAGCTTTATGATTTGTCTCCACACAACATGATTTTCCTATGAGGGATGTAATATTTATGTACACTATTCTTCATCATTATTCAATGGAAGGATACACACCAATATTCATCTCTTCATTCATGTGATTCCATCTCTTTTCTTCTCTCTTTCCTTTGTATGGTTATGAGAATTCTTAGTAGAAATAAATATTTATTGTTCTTCTTCTTAGAATATTTTCTCATAGAATTGAATCTATTGTTTCTACATGGTATCAGAGCAGCAAGTTTTATCAAGTTCTACAAATTTGAGTAGTGCATCTAGTCTCCTATCCCTCTCTGAAGAAGAGCTTGTCTAGCTTACAAGATTTTATCCTACTTCTTTTTTGCAGGTTGCAAAGAGTATCTCCTAAATCATATCAACAAATTCAATATGGATTAAAAATTTCCTCTACTATCTCCTTTCAACTATGATTATTGAAATCCCAAGATGAGCGCATACTTGAAGAGGCAATGTCTCTTTGATGTCTCCATTGGTGCATTGAGCGGACCTAATTCTTATGAAGAGAAGATCGATTGGATGAATAATTGTGATAGAGATTATGGAATTATGTGTTTGGTAATGTCTCCAAATATACATCATCTCATATATTCTACTAAGTATCCATTTTAGCTTTGGAAAATTTTGGAAAAAGCTTTTGGTATGCAGGAAGTAGAAGATGAAGCATGGAGCGAACCCAACATCTCCTCATGTTATCTCTCTCAAGTTTTCTTGGCCTCTACATTCTCTAATGAAGTTGATCAGGATGAATAATTTTCTCATATAGTTCACGTTGCTACTACCCTATTTGATTTGAATGCTTCCTCCTTTAATGAAGACACGAATATTGAAGAGCCATCTTTTTTTGTGTCTCTTAAAGGTGATTCTTCTTCTTGTGATACTAATGATGAAATAGAAGTAAAATATGGAGAATATATTGATATTTATTATGATCCTATCACCCATTCATTGTTCTCTATATCTCATATCTTATATTCTGAGATCTATGTGCCATATCCTTCACACTTTGTGCATACCTCTCTCATTGATGGTGTGCAACCTAGTGTCTTCCTGGATGTTTTCTTAGCCAAATCAAGTCCTATTAGTGTCATGTTACTTACCATACTTGGTATCATATGCTTATGCATATCCTCTCTTGTTCTTGTCATAAATACTCAGAACCTCCTTCAATATTTTGAACATCTCCTTCTTTCCTCCTTTCATACAGAGGATTCATTACCAGTATATTCCCATGAGTCTATTGATATAATTATATGTGATACTTTGGATTATGATTTATAAGAATGTTTTCAGGCTGATACACAAATCATACTTCCATACATACAATCTACCATACCTCTAAATAATCATAATACTATACAAATCCCATGCTCATTAGTTGATTCCTCATTGGTATCATATGAAACGTTACTTATCTTACATGGTTTCAAGTATTTCCTATCATTCAGTGGTTGGTTATCCATGTCCTTAGTCATATTTAGACTGATATTAAACATGTTTGGATATTTTTTAAACACTTATGGTTCAGATCTCATGTCCATTCATCATTCATATTTTTACACCTATCAGTTTTCCCCAATTGCTCATAGTTTTCCTAGTCTATCCCTATATCCTCATGGAGTCACTGAATCCTTTGTATTTTATGTTCCATATAATAATGTTTCTGATATATCAATTTTTTATCATCCTCATATCAGATCTGGAAAGGTGCTACATCATATTGGAAAATTGACATGTAATTCACATCACAATTTTGTAGTTATTCAAGGAATCGAGTGTGAAATAAATTGTCTTAATTTTTGTACTCCTTGGGAAGGAGTATGCAAATATCTCTTTTATATTTCAGATTTTTTTTGCATATCAGAGTTTGATAGCAAAAAGAAGCATTCAGATAATGCTCCTACTTCATCAGTTGATGAGATACAAGGAGGCTCTCATCTTCCTTCTTGTAGGTTCTACACTCTAGCGCATGATCATGGAGTTCATGGTTTCTTCATCAAGTATTCCATCTAGAATCAGTTCATTCAGCTCATTCAAGTGAATATAAATATATGTTGAAGACAAATTATTTCAAATTTTGTTCCTTGCCCTTTCTTGAGCGGGGATTTTCCCCATGTGGTTTCGCTTCTTTCCTCACTTTTATGGACATAATAATTGTTAAAGGGTGACCATAGCCTTATTGTTGGGACCTATATGCATCGATATTTTTTACATACCATCATAAATTCAGACTTATAGGGGGGTGTTTGAATATACTAAACCCACGGAATACTTTAAAATAATTAATCATTATTTGATTAATTATCTACCCACTAGCTTAATTATTTGGCATCCACTTGCACCTTAAAGTCAACACTTGCCATATATACCCTAGGAATGGTTTATTTCTAATTCTGGGTTGATCTTGACCACTTTATTGACTTTCAGAATTAGTAATAGCTCTTTACAGCAGATTATGTTTTATCCTGCTTTTCTGTGGATAAGGTAAAGCTAGTTAGCTAGGAAACTGGGTTCTTTTGTTGCCAACCCATCCTTCATGAATTTCTCTCCATTTTCTAGGATTAACATATTTTTCAACCTCCCTTGACAATTCACTCATGTTTTTGCTAATTTGTGAGTTCCTTGATAGATTTGGGAAGTGCTTTAGCCACATATGGGGGTTTTCTATATTTTTTGTAACTCATCAATTTTTACCTTTATGAGTTGTCTCCATTTAAAATCGAGTTTCCTATAAGGGATGTACTATTTATGTACACTATTATTCATCATTATTCAATGGAAGGATACACACCAATATTCATCTCTTCATTCATGTGATTTAGTCTCTTTTCTTCTCTCCAGTTTTCTCGTGTATGCTTGTGAGAATTATTAGTAGCAAGATATATATCCTTTGCTTCTTCTTAGCATATTTACTCATAGCATTGAAGCCATTATTTCTACACCTCTAGCCGCAAAAATTTCTTTGTACTTTCTAATACTTCAATCAGCAGCATGTTTTATCTTGTAGATCCATTTTGAAGATACCACACTCTTGTTTTCTGGTTTGGGTACTATATCCCAAACATAATTCTTCATGATAGAATGGAATTATTCTGTCATTGCTTCAACCCATTCTTTATTTTGAGAAGATTCCTCATAGATGGTGAGTTCTTGATCTACAAGATCACACATTAAAGCTACATAACTAGAATATGTCTTTCATATTTTGATGGTTCTTGTGGAGCCTTCTCAAGATCCATATCTCTCTGCTTCTTGTATGATTTCTCGTAACCAAACAAATTTTCTCTTTCAAGATATATCTGTAGTAGGGTGTTCCTGGGGATCTAGAATGTCATGATATTCCGATACTACTATTCCAAGACATGGTTCAACTTCTATCCTTCTGGGAGGAATATCCTCTTCATGTACTTCTTCAATATGACACCTTCTAGATTTCTTAAGAGTCACCTCTTCATCAAATGTTACATCCCTACTAATATCAATATGATGGAATCCTGAGATGTATATCCTGAAGGCTTTTGAGACGTTGCAATATCCAACAAATACTCCCTTCTTTCCGAAAGGATCCAATTTGATTCTCTTCTCTTTCATAATATGTACATATACTGGACAACCAAATATATTGAGATGGATCACTTCAGGTTTTTTTCCTGTATACATTGTTTCAGGAGTCTTGAATCCAATAACACTGTGATATAACATATACGACTATTCTTACTACTTCATCCCATAGGTGCATGGGGAGGTCTTGGTCATGAATCATGGTCTTTACTTCTTCCATAATAGTTCTATTCTTTCTTTTTGCAACACCATTTTTTTCGGGATTATAGGGATTGGTTAGTTCCCTCTTGATTCCTGACTCCTTATAGAATGATTCAAATTCCTTTGAAGTGTATTCTCCACCATTATCTGTTCTTAGTGTCTTAATTCTCTTTTCTAAAATGTTCTCTTTCAATGCTTTAAATTTCTTGAATTTCCTGAACACTTCACTCTTGTTCTTCAAGAAGTATATCCAAGTATTTCTTGAATAATCATCAATAAATGTGACATAATATTCATATCCACTTAAGGATATAAAGGTCATAGGACCACATACATCATAATGAATTAGTTATAATGTACCTTTGGACATTGTTTCACTTTTCCAAAAGGGATTCTTAATGTTCTTTCCACTTGCACATCCTTTTAGATTTCCCTCGTGATCAATATTTAGATCTGGTAACCCTATTAGCACCTTGCTCACATAGGGAAATGCTTTGTATTTGATGTGAGAAATCCTTCTACACCACAGTTCACTTAAGTTGGTAGTGTCATGGACAAGGGTTGTCTCTAGATTTCCTTTGGGTTTATGCAGTCCTCCTTCTTCTTCTCCAATGACCACACCATCTTCAAGTGTCTTTACTTTGGACCACATAAGTACTTGTCCATCTATAAAATAAACTCTACATCCTTTATTATCTAGAGCTCAGATGGAAAGTAAGTTATTTTTCAAACCTGGTACATACAATACTTCCTTCATCTTCATGGAAGTCCCAGAGTCAAGCTTGTAGCTTGAAATACCTTTTATGGGATATTGATAGTCATCTCCCAATGGAAATTTTTGGGGAGAGTTCTCCTCTTAAAGTCTTGATAGAGTTTTCTTCTTCCCTGTCATGTGCTTTGAGGCACCACTATCAATAAGAAATTTGTCTTCCCCAAGACTTACAAACCCAAAGAGTGCAGAGAATAGTACATATTCATCTACATATTCTTCTTTTGTTAATCTCTTTTGAGGTATTTATTATTCATCCTCATCTTCAATTAGGTGAGCATGATGTCTCTTGTTCTTCTTCTTCTTCTTTGGTGTTGGACACTCCATGGCTAGGTGTCCTATCTTATGATAGTTGTAGCATCGATACTTTGAGTAATCCTTCTTATTATTTTGAAACTTCTTCTTGGAATGTTTTTTATAACTATTCTTGAAGTTTGATTTCTTCCTTTCTTTAGCATGGGTGGCTAGAGCCTAGTCATCTTCTCTAAGTAGATCTTCTTTGTTGGCTACTCTAGCTTCTTCTTGAATGGAGTCTTCCCATACAATGTCAAAACTTCATACTCTCTTTTCTAGCACACAAGGTCTACATGAATGTATCCCAATGTCTAGTGACACCATTGAGAACATTCATTGTTAGTTTTTCAACATTAAGCTAGCATTATTAGGATCTTTAACTGAGAGAATAACAAGCACATCAATCAAACACAAGAGACAATGAACACATTGTTTTTCCTCAAGGAAACCATAAATGGAGAAAACCTTGCAACTTCCTTAGAGATAGAATCAACACCAAAATAGAAAATCCCAAAACAGTAAGTGATCTCCCAACAGCAGTAACCTTATTCTTATCTAGCCCCAGTGTCTTCTCCTTCCTCAACTATGTGCTACACTTGAGTGTGTATGAGATGTGTGCTAAATAGAGAAGTCACCTCTCTATTTATACTGCTTCTTGGCATGACTAAAGCCCTACTAGGGCTGACTTCACTAAATGAGTCTAAAAACCCTAGTGCCTCAGAACTACGGGGACTTTAACCCTTAGACAATAGGAGGGTTACCCACAATGACTTGACATGACTTGTTTACATTATATATCCTCCCGATCGAAACATTGGGGCATGACAACATGACTCAATTACATAATAGATACATCCCGGAATAAACATTGGGTTACATGACATAAGATACATAGATGAATACATTCTGAAGTTACAAATACATCAACACTCCCTCTTAACTAGGAAGGTATTCTTTTGACACAATTTTCAGCATTGGTCTTCTTCTCTACATCAACTGGATCATCTCGTCATATTCATCTTCAAGTCTTCTTAGTATTCAAGTCTTCTTTGTATTCAAGTATTCTTTGGCTTCAAGTCTTCTTTGTCTTCAAGTCATCTCCTTCTTCAAGTCTTCTTCATCATGGGATCTGCATCATCATGACTACTAGCTCATCACTGTTGGATCATCATCACATCTGGATCATCACTCAATCTAGATCATCATCAAGTATGGATCATCATTACATCTATATCATCACTTGATCTGGATCATCATCAAGTCTAGATCGTCATGCTATCTCAGAATGGTGCTATCTCAATTCTTCTTGTCATAGGAAGTTCTACAGAGTCAATCCTGTAGGCCTACTTTTCATGTAGGTCTTCATCAGTGCTTATATCTAAAACTTAAGTCAGAATGGCCCACCTAGCTCTTACATCTAACCTCATCTTATCAGAAAGGCACGCCCAGCATTCACATCTAACCTCATCTTGTTAGAAAGGCCCGACACTCACATCTGACCATGTGTAAACACATCACGCCATAATGGCTCAACACTTATATCCGACCATGTGCAAGCACACCACATCAAAAAATCTTTTCACTTACATACAACCATGTCCGAGGACACCGCATCAGAAAGGCTCAGCACTTACAGTCGACCATGCTCAAAAGCACTGCATTGAAAGGGCTCAGCACTTACAATCGACCATGCTCGAAAGCACCGCATCGAAAGGGCTCTGCACTTATGTCCAACCATGCTCGAAAGCACCGCATCGGAAGGGCATGCACTCACATATAATCATGGAGGAACTAATCCTACCATCGCATAACAATGGTCCCCAGTCTTAGACTGAGCTACTTGGTAACTGACCAGGTGCCTCCATTCCCAGAATAGCAGTTGCCCTTACATTTGACCTACTCATCAAAATGGCCAACACTCACATCTGACATGGGAGGAACTTAATCCTTTATCCATGATAGAATGGTTCAGCCCTTACATCTGATCAAGTGGGAACACATCCCTCTCTCACATTAGAATGGCTTCTCAGTCCTAGACTGATTTTTCCCAGTAACTGACCAGGAACCTCCATTCCCAGAATTGAAACAACACTCATATCTAATCACCTAGGAAGCAATCCTACAATCGCATCAAAATGGCTCAGCACTCATATCTAATCACTTAGGAACCAATCCTACAGTCGCATCAGAATGGCTCAGCACTCATATATGACATGCAAGGAACCAAATCCTCTCACCATGATAGAATGGATCAGCCCTTACATCTGACCTAATCCTCTCCCATGTCAAAATGGCTCACGAACTCATCACTTCCCTTTGGAGGGAACATCGATCTGGAGAACACCAAGCTTCTCCCTGAAGTACTCAAACTTCACCCTATCCAATGGCTTCATTAATACATCATCTATCTGATCATTGGTCACAACATATTGGAGATTCACTACTCCCCTTTGCACCATATACCTGATATAGTGATACTTGGTCTCGATATGCTTCGACTTGTCATGGAACACTAGATTCTCTGACAACTTCAAGCAACTCTAGTTGTCACAATGTATACAAGTAGCATCCAACTAGAGATCAAATAAATCAAATAGTATCTTCCTCGGCCATACTGGCTCACAAATAGTTGAACAAGATGCACCATACTTTGCTTCAGCTGTACTCATTGCCACACAGGATTGCTTCCCATACTGAAGTGATCTTCCTATCGATGGCACTACCTACCTAATCTGAATCAACATAACCCTCTAGGTTAATCTTCTGATTTGATTCATACTTGAGCCCATAATCAACTGTACCCCTCAGGTACCTCAGAATATGATTTGCAGCAATCAAGTGAACATTTCTTGGATTTATCAAGAACTGGCTCAAGGTGTTCACATCAAAGAAAATGTCTGGTCTCGTGTTCATCAGGTACATCAAACACCCAATTATCTGACGATACATTGTAGCATCAACCAACTCTGATGAAGCATCACTCAATAGCTTCAGGTTCAATTCCATAGGTGTGGCCATGGCTTTGCATTCCATCATCCCAAACCTCTTCAGGATCTCTAATGCATACTTCCCTTGTCCAAGGAAGATTCCATCTGCACTCTGCCACACCTCCATGCCTAGGAAATAATGCATCATACCCAAGACCTTCATTTCGAACTCAACAACAAGCTTTCTCTTTGTATTAGCAATCAACCCATCCATTCCTATCACAAACAGATCATCTACATATAGTAAAAGCATCACTAGGTTTCCATATTCAACCTTGTACTACATGTTGGAATCTGATTTACCCTTGGTAAAGCCCAAACTAGATAGAATTTTTTCAATTCTGTCGTACCAAGTCTTGGGTGCATGTTCAAACCATACAGGACTTTCTTCAATCTGCACACATGAGACTCCATGTCATTTCTCTCAAAACCAAGTGGTTGTTCTACATACACTTCCTCTTCCACTACACCCTTCAAGAAGGCAGTCTTGACATCCATCTAGTGTATATTCCATTTCATCACTACAGCCAGAGCTAGTACTGATCTAATGGAAATGTATTTGGCTACAGGTGCAAAGGTTTCTTCGTAATCTATTCCTTCTTTCTGAGAGAGACCCCAAGCCACAAATTTTGCTTTATATTTTTCAATGCTACCATCTACAGCATGCTTGATCTTGTAGATCCATTTGGAAGTTACAATGAACTTCCCTTATGGTCTTGGGACAACATCCCAAACATCATTCTTCATGATCGATTGATATTCTTCGATCATAGCATCCTTCCATTCTTTCCATTCTGTCACTTCATAACTGGAAGGTTCTTTATCAATGAAATCACATAGTAAAGATGCATACCCAGAGCATGATCTGGTCCTCTTTCTTTCTCTATGATTCTCTTCTGGAGCCCCATATATTTTCGCACCTTGGATAATTTCACGTACCCAAGCAGGTTTCCTCTTATGAGGATTCTTCTCTAGAGGTGGATCTATAGGTCTTTGTGGTTCTTCAAATTCTTGATCTTATTCTTGAGTTTCTTTGTTCATGGTTGTATCATGAATTCTGGGTGCTTCTACTTCTTCAAGTTCTTCAGCAGGTCTCTTTCTACATTTGTTGTAAGTTGTGTCTTCATCAAATGTCACATCCCTGCTGATGTCAATCTTCTTGTATCTTGGGAAATAGATTATGTAAGCCTTCGAGCTATCATATTGTCCCACAAATATACCTTTCTTTCCTGAAGGATCTAATTTTGTTCTCTTTTCTTTTGGAATGTGTATGTATACAGGACAACCGAATATTATAAGATGGCTGACTTCTAGTTTCTTGCTGGAGAAGACTTCTTCAAGAGTCTTGTTCTCGAGTACTCTATGTGGAGTACGGTTCTTTACATACACCATTGTTCTAGCAGCTTCCTCCCAAAGATGCATAGGAAGATCTTGATCATGAAGCATAGCTCTTGCAGCTTCCATTATATTTCTGTTCTTCCATTCCGCAATCCCATTCTGTTGTGGATTATAAGGAGTGGACAACTCCCTTTTAATCCCTGATTCTTTACATAGATCTTTGAATTCATTCGAAGTGAATTCTCTGCCATTATTTGATTAAAAATTCTTGATCTTCTTTTCAGTGTGATTCTCGATCAAGGCTTTGAATTTCTTGAACTTTCTGAGTACTTCGTCTTTGTTCTTCATGAAGTAAACCCATGTTTTCCTAGAAAAGTCATGAATAAAATAAACATAATATGCATACTCGCTTAGTGAGCTTGATGACATAGCACCGCATACATCGGAGTGGATGATTTCCAAGATTCCTTTTGCTTTGCTTTCGCTACTTGGAAACATCTTCTTTGTGTTCTTTCCTTTCGCACATCCTTTGCAGACCCCACCATGTTTTACTTGTATTTTTGGAATACCTTCAACAGCTTTGCTTGCAAGAGGTAGTGCTTTGTAATGCACATGTGCAAGCCTTATATTCCATAGTTCATTTGGCTCTACTGTGTCATGGACCAAGGCTTGTTCTGGATGGCCCTTTAATTTGTACAAACCTCCTTCTTGTTCACTAATCACTATTGCATCATCAATAGTCTTTCATTTTGGCCACATGATGACTTGACCATCTATGAATGCAACCCTCATTCCTTTTGCATCTAATGTTGATATGGAGAGAAGGTTCTTCTTGAGTCCTGGTACAAACAAAAATTTATTCATTGTTATAGAATTTCCAGAGTCTAGCTTATAGGAAGATTCCCCACTACCTTTTATTGGATATTGGTAGTCATCTCCTAGCTTCACCTTGTGAGTTGATTCATGTTCTAAAAGTTTCAAAAAGGATTCCTTGAATCCAGTCATATGTTTGGAAGCCCCACTATCTATAAGCCAATCATCACTTCCATGAGTAATGTTTCCCGTAAGAGTAGAGATCAAAACATATTCATCGTTGCTTGAAGAATCTTCACTTTCATATCTAGTTCTCTTTGATGAAGGTTCATCATCCTCTGCAGCATGAGCATGATGTCTTCTTTTGTTTCCCTTATTCTTGTGAGAGATACTTTTATTCTTAGGACAATCTCTAGAAAAGTGTCCTCTTTCATCACATGTATAGCAAATGTACTTAGACTTATCTCTAGGCTTTCTAGAGTTACTCCTATGATGAGAGTACTTACTTTTGTGATGGCTAGATCCGGGTTTCTTGGATTGTAGTGTGAGAGCTTGATATTCACTTCCCATCTTCTCTTCTTGATCTGCTATCCGAACTTCTTCTTGAGAACATTCTTCCCGTAGTCTGCTAAAGTTGACTAACTTCTTTCTAGCACATATCCATTGAATGAAAGAGTCCCATGTCCTAGGGAGACCATTCAAGGTGGTCATCACAATTTCTGCATTCTCCACTTCTTCATCTACTGCTTCCAATTGTTCCTTGATCTGAGAAACCCTTGTGAAGTAAGAATGGATGGTCTCTGCATTCTGGATCTTCACATTCTTCAGTTGATTCCTCAGAGTCATCTTCTGGTTTATGTTCTTCCCTTCAAACAATTTGGTTAGGGCATCAAACATAGCTTTAGGTGTCTTGAGAGAAGACACATGTGGGATAAGGTGATCCTTGATAGAATCAGCAATGATCCTCTTTTCCATAACCAACTTCTTCTTATGCAAGGACTTAGCCTCATTGACCTCTGGAACTAGAACCTCCTCATGGATGTAGGATTCCAACTCATTCTCTTCTAGGACCAGGGAGATCCTATACTTCCAGGCTCGGAAGTTATCAGCTCCCTCAAGATTTTCATCAAGCTTGGTATGATGAGACATCTTAACTGAGAACCTCAAATGGAAATTAAAAATATTTAGATCTTACTAGGTCAAGATGTCGGATCTAGATTTGGAGCTGAAAATCCTGTAGTGTTGGATCCAGAGCAAATTAGGGTTTTGCTTTTCCAGAGTTTTGTCCAACCAATTGCTTTGACATTGATCCCTAACTTTGATTTTGGGGAGGAGATCAATCTAGGCCTGGGCTCATCGAAAAATTCCTCTTGTGTGAAAAGCCCTAATTTCCGGCAGTAGTGTTGGGTCCAAAACTGAAAAAAGCTCAGAATTGGATTCTACTTTGACAAAAAGATGCGCCCTAAGGAGGAGAATTATTTCACCTTACTTTTGCTGAAAATCTGTGGAGGAAGATCCATAAACTAGGAATCCCTAGTTCCCGCAGCTGCATAGTGTCTTCTTCTCAGGTTAGCTATGATACCATGTTAGTTTTTCAACATTAAGCTAGCATTATTAGGATCTTTAACTGAGAGAATAACAAGCACAACAATCAAACACAAGAGACAATGAACACAATGTTTTTCCTTGGGGAAACCATAAATGGAGAAAACCCTGCAGCTTCCTTAGAGATAGAATCAACACCAAAATAGAAAAGCCCAAAACAGTAAGTGATCTCTCGACAGTAGTAACCTTCTTCTTATCTAGCCCCAGTGTCTTCTCCTTCCTCAACTATGCGCTACACTTGAGTGTGTATGAGATGTGTGCTAAATAGAGAAGTCACCTCTCTATTTATACTACTTCCCGGCATGACTAAAACCCTACTAGGGCCGACTTCACTAAGTGAGTCTAATAACCCTAGTGCCCCAGAGCTGCGGGGACTTTAACCCTTAGACAATAGGAGGGTTACCCACAATGACTTGATATGACTTGTTTACATTATAGATCCTCCCGATCAGAACATCGGGGCATGAAAACATGACTCAATTACATAATAGATACATCCCAGAATAAACATCAAGTTACAAGACATAAGATACATAGATGAATACATTCTGAAGTTACAAATACATCAACATTCATAACTAGTTCATCCTCATCAAGGGTGTATCCAATAGCACTTAGTTTTTCTCTGAACTAGGAGACCCTTGTGAAGTAATATTGAAATTGATTCTCCTTTTCTCATATTGGTTCCCTTTATTTGAGCTCTCAGATTCATCTTTCTGTTGATGTTGATTCCTTCATACATTTTGGAAAGAGAATCATACATATTCTTTGGTTTCTTCTTGTATGATACTTGTGGGATTGTTATCAACCAAAATGGCACTTCTTCGTCCGAGTGCTAACATACAATATGTCGAGACACAAAAGGACAATTAGGATTGAAGTATCCAAAACACTATAGATGTGCATGACTGATGATACATAATCTCTTGACCAGCTTTATATATTTTTATTTCGAGATTAGGGTTGCACACACAACTACTTGCATTGCAACCCGCATGGACATTGAACACGTGAGCTTCCCTTAAGCAAGGACTGTGTCACACATGACTTTCCTATATATATACTCGTGTGTACCCTAATTTAATATTAAAAAATATAAATCACGATTAGTCGAGATCATTTGAGCCTTAATCAATAACTATCTGAATTGTCTCACCCATCCTAACCTTCGAAGATTCTCTATTTCCCCATGTATAAATATAAGTAATGGGATGGCGGTAATCAATCATTCTTCGAAGAGAAAAGTTATTCTGGTGGTATTCCTTCCAACATATTGGAGAAGCAAAACTCAGTGTCCTTGGTTTGCAGAGCAATCCTTGTTTCAGAAGATGGGTTGTAATCTCACCATTCAATGTTTATTAATAAACAAAGTTCTTCTTCCAATCTTTGTATTGTTGCATTCTTGTATATGATGAATTATGAATTGTTTAATTATTTTATTATCAACATGTATCTCATTAATCATTGACATATATATACAAGATATTGCTGGAAGAATTTTTCTTTTGCAGGTGAATTGGAGAAGCCCTAGAATCTTTCGAAGAGACTGAAAGAGGAGAAGACCAAGCTTGGATCAATCATCATAAAGTGGGTATGCTATGCTTCCTTCCTATTCCTATTTAATTTTCTACATAAGATTATTGTCTACAAGTGTCTTAGTAAGTTGGTAACCCTAGAGACCCTAGGTTACAAGGGTGCATTGTCCTGAACAATAGAACTGGCAAATCCACTCGAGAATCCATCCTTCTGTGGGTCCACTCTTTAGGTTCCCTTACCAGCCTTTGATTCTTTTTTATTCTGGGTGTGTTTATCCTTTTTTCTATTGATTTATAGTTTGGCATGTTCAGAACTTTGTTGCTAGTCTTTTTTCTTTGAAAATGTTTTAGCAGCACATGCGGGTTGTCTGCATAGACAATCGCATGTTTCACTATGTACACGTTGGTTTCCTTTTGGACAGTTGTGTGTCGTACGTAGGTAGTTTGCATAGATAGTTGTTTGTTTCATGTAGAATTATTTGGGTTAATTAGGGTTTGTGTGTCCCTGTTTTTTGGCCTTTTGATTTCTTTTGAAGGTTTTGTCTGTGACATGACTCTGTGAGTCTGAGGTCTATACATCACATCATTTACTTGATTTCAATTCCTTGAGCTTTTGTGTTTGATTTTCTTTCATTAGTGAGTGTAGGAGGTCCTCTTGCTTGGTTTGTAAGTTTGGGTGCTTGTGTTCTAGGTCAGTGATCAAGTCCTTTGAATACTTTGTGCTATGTACTGCTTCTTGTAGTCTGAGTCTATCACTTTTCTTTTTTGGATCTAGTAAGCTTCTAATTTTGTTAGTTCCTCCAAGTCAGGGTTTGTTCCAGTTTCTTCCTTTTGGTTGAAGTGGGTTACTTTGGGATCTTTTTTTCCTCATTTCATTGTTGTATGATTAGATTAATCAATTTTTCTCAAGTTTGCATTCATTTGCATAATAATTTTTGAATTTTCTTGAAAATAATAGAAAAAAATATTTTATACTTTTGCATTAGGTTACATTTAGTATTTCTTTTCGCTATTTTTCAAAGAAAAATTCAAAAATTATTAAAAAAAATGATTCTTGTAGTTTCTCATGCTTAGTTTTAAATTCATTAGAATTTACTTAAAAGAAAAGAAAAGTTTTCTTGGTAGTTGTATCTTGCTTTGAATTTCTAGCTATTAAATCATTTTGCTTTCTTTTATCAAGTCTATAACACCATATAAGTTTCACGCCATTTTCCTCTGACTAAAATCAACCTATTAAAAAGAATGACATAATTAAAAATTACTGGTAAGTTTCTCTTTTCTTGGTTCATACACCAACTAGCTTAGGCTACACTTGTGGATTAGGGAGTTTAAATCTCCACAAGTATTTGATTTCAGACATAGTTGGCCAATCACTAAGTAAATACTCCTCTATATTGAGTGAATCTAGGAAGCTCCTCTCACACAGGAGTTAAGCACGAGGTCGTGTGAGGATCTAGACTGAGGAGATAACCCTATGATTCCTTGTTTGAGCGTAGATCAGGATTTTACACATATGGGGAATTCTGTCAATACCACTTCTTGGGCCCCATGCGGTGCCAATTTTGACAAGGTTTCAGTATTTACTACCCTGACCATGCGTACGAATCAAGATTGTGACTGTCTCACCGGACTCTCAGTGTAGTTGTGGTAGCCTTTAGTCTCTTTGACATTAGGGTTCATACACAGGTATATCGAAAAGATATTTATGGTCTACCTTGGACGGGATTGGAAGGTAACCCTGGTAGAAGGTGTGGGAGGGAAGTTGGGTGATTCCTCTGCTTTTTCCTAAGAACATCTACATGAAATCCAAGTAACCATCTATCAGGTTTATTCTAGAAGGCATATCTTATACCCGTTTTTCTTTTTGGCTTTAGGAAATTTTTAGTGAGTGTTGTGTGGTTTGTTTGTATTTAGTCGGCCTTTAGGTGTGTGAAGAGTAAATTTTTAGCTATGGAGGACCAACCTCTCATAATTCCAAGAAGGTTGCAAAACCTTCCTTCATCTATTACAGTGGAGCCTCCACCACCCCCTTAAAGGTGAATATTATATACTGATGTTTCTTTCGAACCGGTAGGAGTAAGCGAAGTTCCAGGTGAACCAGAACTTAGGACTAATCAGGTTGATACAACTGCAGTAGAGATTGAATACTAGAAGGATGACAAGTTTGCAAGGAACTCTAAACCCCTTATTACCGACTTAAACGATCTTGTGATCATCAAAGTTCTTCCTTTTAATTCACCTGTGATTGGTGTTCCCGTGAGCAGAGTTATGGCTAACTATGGAGAGGGTATTTCTAGCCCCACTTCAGTCCTATTGGATTGAGGAGTGCCACCTCCCCCGGTTGGTACTCTTAGACCAAGTGCATCTAATGCACTCTTATCACTAAGTAGTCGAGTGGTCCAACCAACGGCTTCCTCCCATGTAGTAGATCCTTCTAGTGGGGTGGTCACTGGGATTCCCAGTGCACCTTTTGCTTCCCCCTCCTTCATGCACACTGCTCAGAGTGGTCCTAGTGGATCCTCCTCATTTGTTCAGGGATTCCCATGGAATGGGGGGAATATTCCCCCATCTACTCCTTATGTAGGCCTTACACCTACATATGTGTGGATGCAGTTTGGAAACACAAACTCTTTTGGCCAAGGTTTCTAGACCCTAATTTCAACCCCATTTACGAGCTCTCCCTTTTCACTTTTTAGCGAGGGATACCCTCTCCAGTCTTTCAAACTCTAGTTTCATCTGGAGGATCTCAAACCACTTATACTACACCGAACACAAATAATCCACTGGCTTATGGGTGGAATCCGTTTCAAAGTAGTCCAACTAATTCACAACTGGTGGCTGGGAGAAAACCCACCTTTACATTTGGGAACCAGGGGGAACGTCCTTCTACCTCCCAAACTCATGCTTTTCAGGCTCTCTTTAGGCCTAAACTTCTGTTCCTAGCAACTTTAAACTTGTTATATTTGTTTAAGTTGATGAATGACCCACTGAAACATAGTGCCACATGGCCACCTGGTCCAACCAAGTTACCCTTGTACATTTCCAAGTTTGATGGAGAAACTGGTGAAGATCCAGGTGCCCATATCACCACTTTTCATTTATGGTTCTCTTCCAACTCACTAAAATATGACAACATTCAGTTGAGGTTGTTCCAAATAAATTTGACTGAGGTTGCAGGAAAGTGGTATATTTAATTGCCCTCTACTGCATTTGACATTTTTTGGGACTTAGCAAATGTGTTATTGAACCACTTCCAGCTTCCTGTCTGGTATGATGACATCATAAACATATTCTATACCTTTTGGAAAGAAAAAGCAATGCATATCTTGGATCATATCCAAGAGTGGCGAAGACGGAAGAGGCTTATAAAATCCACCATCCCCCGGACTTCTTGTTAGAGTGTCTCCTTAAATATTTATTGCCTTATATATCTAAGGATGTATCCACTTTGAAGGTGACCATTGAAGAAGAGGCCATTCTCAGGGCTCGACAAATGGATTTGATATATGATCATTCTAGGATATTATATGAAATCATACTTGAGGCATCGCAGTCTACCCATAGTGTGAAGAAACCCAAGCCTGGACCTCATGCCGATGGCGTGGTTGTTTCAGTGAATTCTCCCACTGTAGAATCAATGACCAAGCAACTCCATGAGTTTTCTGTCAAGAATTCTATAGCGAAGCCAGCAAAGGCTTCCCCCTCACCCCAAAATGCAAATGTTTTTGCAGAATTCTCCCAAAAGGGAAATCAACAGCCCAGTGGGAAAATGAAGAAAGGGAAGAAAGGTGAGGGAAATCAAAACAAGCCTAAATCCATGAATAATGATGCTGGGGGCAAGAAGGATAAGAAGAAGGTGAGATTTCCTTGTAAGCTATTCCAGGGAGATCACTTAAATCATTAATTCCCTCTCATTGATCAAGATCAGAAGCTACTAAAAACCCAACAATCGGTCGTCCTGAAGGATCCATTTCCCCAAGAACAGAATGCAACTTCTGTTTCTAATGTAGCTGGGGGAACTTATGGTGCCCCTCGTGACCAAAATTATATCAAAATGGTACGATCTGGTATCTTTCTCCATACGATAAATAAAAATTATGAGATGGAGGCTCCTAAGAAGGGTAAGTCTGTTGGTGAAACCTCTAACCCTCTCACAATCAAGAAACTTGCAGATCCAATGCCTAAAATATTGAAAGGTATCTTTAAAAAGGAATTTCACAATCCAAACTCTAGGTCTTCTTTTAACTACTCTGTGGTAGAATATTTGGCCCAAACCCCTTGTGATATGTCCACATTAGAAGTGCTTTAGATTTGTCCTGCTCAGTGGGATGCCCTTTTAGCATCTTTAAGCAGTATGGATTCCTAGAGTTTGATGGCAAAGTTTAATCTATCAGATGTTAAGATCCACCTACTATATCATGTAGCCTTGTCAGTAGATGTCATTCATGGTGGACATATCATTGGATGTACAGTTGTTGACAAGGGTGCTTCCACATGTATTATGTCTCTTTCTTGTTGGAAGGCTTTAGGTTCCCCAAAACTAATTCCCTCAAACACCTTGCTTCATTAGAGGAAATTTCAATTTAAAATGGGCCTTCCAAAAATAATAAAAATTCCACATCATTATGTATTGGCCAATAAAAATGATTTAAAATTCAAAAAGGGAGCACCTCTTAAACTAATTTTTAATATAAATTTGGGGATAGGTATCATTAAAAAAAACTACTTTTTTTGTTCATATTTTCGACATATCTCCATGTGTTTTTACTCAAATTTCAATCGTGAGAGCTCGTTGGATGCGGAATTTAGTTTTGCATCCAACAAGTACCCACACGACATACTTTTTATGGGCCCCACTACCCCAAAAACAAGAAATACCTGAAAAATGTGATGATGACATCATCATCACATTTTTTCAGGTATTTCTTATTTTTGGGGTAGTCATCATCACATTTTTTCAGGTATTTCTTATTTTTGGGGTAGCATGGCCCATAAAAAGTATGTCATTGGGTACTTGTGGGATGCAAAATTAAATTCTGCATCCAAAATGCTCTCACGATCAAAATTCAAGTAAAAACACAGGGAGATATGTCAAAAATACGAACAAAAAAGTAATTTTTTTTCTTCCTCCAAAATTAATAAATATTATTTTATTATTTTAACTATTATTTTATTAATTTTCCTTAGGAGGCCCATTTTGAGTTGAAATTTCCTCTAATGACTGCTTTCGATGGGAGGTCTTTCCGCACGCATGGTATCCTACTGAATTTTGAGATTAAGTTGGCAAGGAAAGCAATGTGTGTTGAAGTGGAGGTGATTGATGATCCATTTGAATATAACTCCTTATGGGGAGAAGTTGGACTTATGCTATGTGTGTGATTTCCTCGGTTGTTCTTCGAGTAGTGGTTTTTCCACATGAAGGAAAGTTGGTTACTGTTGAACAACTCAATTTCTCTTGAAGGGGATGGTTGGAAACAAATGAGTCCACTATACCTTTGGTTGATCAGGTCAAACTAGCTACAGAGAGCTTGGGGGCTGGAATGTATTCATCATTAATGGGCACATTTGATATCCCAACCCGATAAATTATCTAGGTTCTATAAGTTTGGGTAAGTCTATCGCGACGGTTGTCGATAGAACTGATCCTTGGGTCATTCCTACCCTTCATGAACCTTAGATTCCCTTATATGTAGTGGAAGTGGCTTACCAAGCTATCATTAACACCACTGCTGATCCGATCTCGACTCCTTCTACAGTCTCAGAGGAGTTTGAAGAAGCTTACCTGCCTGTTTAGGCAGAGAACTCTTTATATTTAGATGACTTCTTAGACATGGTTTTTCCTTCATATGAAGCTATTTTGGAAGCCATGACTTGGTGAGACAAGATCTGCAAAGATCTTCACCATAGATCCTAAGTTCCTTCCAAATCTTAGTAGAATTCAAAAACCAAGAGTTCCATGTGAGACTGGAATATGATGTTGATCTACCGATTAATCCCTTTCCAATGGAGGTAAATTTTACTGAGGGGAATATGGAAAATATTTATGTTGCCATTCCTATCAACATCTTTGTAAACCCTGACATCGTCGAAAATGTACATATCGATGCAAACTTCTCTACGGAAGAGATTGCTATCTATACTGCCTTATTTAAGGAGTTTCGCAATGTGTTTTCCTAGTCATATGAGGAGATGTCAGGCATAGATCCAATGATTTTTGAACATGAAATCCAAACCTATCCTAATAGTAAGCTGGTTCGAAAAAAGCTTATACTTGTTAACCCGCATAAGGCGGCATAAGGAGGCAACCGTTAAGGATGAAGTGGAAAAATTGATGAAATTTGGTTTTATCTACCCAATTGCTTTGATAGAATGGGTATCCAATCCTGTTGTTGTTGATAAGAAGCAAGGGACGATACATGTATGTACATATTTCCATTATTTAAACAAAGCATGTCCCAAGGACAATTACCCCACACCTTGTATAGATCAACGCATTGATGCTTGTGCAGGTAGTGATGTTTTTTCGTTTATGGATGGTTTCTTCCAGGGTACAATCAAATCCAAACTAAGCAGGAAGACCAACATAAAACGACTTTTATTTGTCCATGGGGTACCTTCGCGTACAAAAAAAATCCCTTTGGATTGAAAAATGCAAGGGATACCTTTCAGTGGGAAATGAATTTTTCCTTCCATGACATTAAGAACATTGTCGAGTTGTACCTAGATGATTTTCTTGCTCATTCTCGTAAGAGGATTGATCATCCAGATCATCTTCTCTTCATTTTCGAATGATGTAGACATTACAAAATACACTTGAATCCCCACAAGTTTGTTTTCCGTGTTGAGTCGGGAAGGCTACTTAGGTTCATAGTTTCAAACAAAGGTATTCAGGTGGATCCTTTGAAAGTAGAGGCCATTGTAAATATGCCTCCTCCTTGTTCTATCAGGAAACTTCAAATCCTGAAAGTAAAGTCTAATTTCCTTCGATGTTTTATCATTAACTATGACAATATCACTAAGGGTTTCATGCACCTATTGAAGCAGGACACTCCATTTGTATGGGATGAAACCACACAACTTTATTTTGAGGCATTGAAGAAAGCTTTGTTGTCAGCTCCTTTGTTATGCTCGCCGTATTACTCTCGAGATTTTATATTGTATCAAGCTGTGTCAAAATCGACCATTGGGGTAGTATTGGTTCAGGAAGATTACAAGCTCCAAGAGAATGTTGTCTATTATATTATTTGCGCATTGGCTGGTCCTGAACTTCGATGCTCCCACATCGAGAAGTTTGCTTTAGCAGTTGTTTATGATGTGCAGAGGTTACGCCACTACATCCTACTAAGAACCACTACAATAGTGGTAGATGTTAATCCCTTTCAGTATTTTTTGTCCCGACACATAATTGGGGAAAAATTCAATAAATGGATAGTCATTCTCTAAGAGTTTGACTTGGATTTCTAGTGTTCCAAATATAAAAAGTCCTTAGTTTTTGCAGAGCTTATTGCAGAATTTTCAATGGAAAAGAATGCAGTGGTTGAAGAAGACTCATTCCCAGATGAGTACATTTTTCTGATTTCAACCTCTAATCCTTGGTACAGAGATATACTTATCTATCTCCATACTTTGAAGTGTCCTGCGTCCTTCTCGAGAGAAGATCAATGTAAACTATGTGTACATGTGAAAAACTACCTTATCATTAGGGATATATTATACCGTAGAGGGATAGACTCTATTTTTCATCGGTGCATCATCGAAGAGGAGGTTGGGCATGTCCTAATTGATTCCCACAGCAGAGCATGTGGAGGTCAATTATCTGGGTTAACAACGGACCAGAAGATTTTACATGTCAGTTATTTCTGTCCCACGATCTTTAAATATTGTGTGGAGGCTGTGAAGTGCTGGCATCCATGTCAGCTCTACACCAGGAAAATGTGGTCACATCCTTTTCCTTTGTTTCTCGTTGTCACGGTGGGACCCTTCACTAAGTGGGGGGTGGATTACATGACTTCCAACCAAGTTTCAGTTGGGGGGAACAAAAATATCATTGTCATTGTGTTATCAGGAATATTACACCTTCTACAGACAGAACTTATTTCTCTGGTCTGAATGGTTCAGATCTAGAACAAATGAGTGAATAACTTGGTTGAAGACCTTCCCTGAACGTTATAGAAGCCTGGAATATAACTCTGATGAAAGACCTGTATATCTGTAAGGCATATCAAACATACAAAGACATTAAAGCTACCAGAAAACATCTACGCGTCCATATTACTGACTAAGGGATCTAATAATATATATGTGAGATTTACGCAACAAACATGTGGGAAGGAAATCAAATTTGTATTAGAAAATAAATGAAAGAGCTTACAACCGTGTGCCTTAGTGTTGAGACACTCCTTCACAAGACTACACCTTTTCCTCGATAGCTCCAACTTGCTCCATAATTTCTCTCTGATGGATTAGACCAGGGTATCAATTCAACAGCATAACTCTACTATTATTCTCCCTCCCTCAACTATGGATATGAGCTTGTATTTATAAGGATCAATAGATATGGATAGTTGAGAGAATTGTGGGTGAGGTGGCTCTAAGATCATACCAAGAGGGATCTTGACTCCAACTAACCTATATTGATAGGGATAAGGGAGGACAAGAGACTCATGATCTAGAAGCCTCGAGAATCTTCTCTTTTTCCATTTTTACCAAGGGTGCCTCTTTTATTCCCTTATGACAGAGTGGTTTAGGTGAGAACCGCTCCAAGAGCAAAGCTCATGCATGGTGGCACTGATTTTCTATAACAGGACACGGGTGCTGAACAAGGTGTTGCTTATCAACTAAAGGGAAAGCACGGTGCTAGGTTTTTTCAAGTAGAATTGATATCCAGAGCAGGTTTCCACTCCAAGTTTGGGATTTTAGGGAAAAAATAGGGGCTAAGGATCTCATCACATGTTGGTGACAATATTTGGGTATAACAAAATGCCCCCCAAAGCAAGAGGCTTAGAGGGATATGATGAGTGATAGCTTTGAGAGAAAAAGTTGTCACTTCGAGGTGAGGGTCAACTTGATCGGAGAGTGTCGTCGAGTAGGCATCTATAGTACATCAATACTTTTGACTCATAGAAAAATGTAACCAACTCATGGATACAGACCAATACAAGGCAGATCAATGAGAGGAATGAACAACCATGGCTACTACAATACAGCGTAGATCCATGTGATAGAGGACTCCAACTTGGACATAGCTACCAGACATACAACGTAGATCTATGTCATACAAACTCAAATCTGAGCACAACCATGAACATACAAATGTGGATCAATGCTAGGACTCATACAAATACTCCATCACAACCTGGGGAAAGCAATGAATGCTTAACGAATACCTAGGGTCTTCGTCTCATCTTCCGCAAAGTACGATTGTATCCATGTGATTGCAATGATCTAAAGTCGGACATGCTAGAAACCACTAGATTACTGGTCAATGATGTGAACCATTAACAAGTGCTAGGGAGATCACCATTAATGACAATGATTCCCAAGGTACTCTAGTACAATCTATTGAGTGTGAATAGAGGTCTTGGTGTCAAACACCTAGTCGATTCTTTCGATCAAAGGTAATGTATGTCGAGAGCAAGAGAATCTATCATTGAGGCATACAAATCTCAAGGTACTAAATTTGTTTCTAAGACTATTTCTCAGATGATGAGCTGATGTCGATAGGAATAGTCTCATCGAAGGAGGGACATGATGAATCCCACATCGACAACATGAAACTCGAAACAAAGTTTGGGAATGATGTGAATGAGGTAACCATAAGACTGACTCAAAAGTACTGACATAGAGACTCTTTTGACTACAAAGGTAAACTTTTTCAACTTCCCTTTGAAAATCAAGAGGCACGACAAAAGACTTGGTAGCATGACTAGACCAGACAAACACACAGTGTGACGGTGGACAATGCATTCTTTTGAAAGTCTCAAAGGAGTGACATGACTCATGAAAGTGGATCATCATGGAAATCAGGTGAATACCCAATCGACTAAAATGATATGCAAACAAGTGTCATGTTCAAAGGTAATGACAAAATTTCCATTGTATTTGCAAAATGATTCCCTTCCCATAATTTCCCCATCATGGTTGATGAGTGCCTCTTTTTGTTTTTACAAGTTCAAAGAGTGTAATAAACACTCGTTATAGCTCATCCAGATACAAGTCCAAACTCATATGTTTTACGAACCTGAGAGAGGAGGGATTTGTTCCCAAAAAAGGGTCTCTCAATGTTTAATTTAACGAGTCCAATGAAAGTTAACTTGGTATCGTTCATGTTTAGAGAGTCTAAATGACCACGGAAGAACCTTTTTCATATGATTAAGTCCCTAAGGCCCAAAAAAGTATAAAATAATACCTTAGAGAACTCTTCTAGTCATGATTAGCTGGAGTGTTCCTTTTTCGTAAATAGTCTATCCGAACCGAAAAAGTGATAACCTACCGTTGGAGAGACGACTCTTCAAATACTTTTACGAGTATGAAGAAGACAAGTACTTGACTATCTTTTCACATTTTAAGAGTCTGAAAAGATCTTAAAGAAGACTCTATTAGAATTTTTCATGTTTGAATCCAGAGCACAAAAAAGTAATAAACTAAGCTCAAACCAAATTTCATATTTTAACCAGAGCACGAAAAATTAAAAATAAGCTCAACACCATCTTATTTCTCTTAACGAGATCGAAGATCAGTTGAAAGAATGCTCAAAGATTAGTTTCATTTTTACGCAAGCTCAAAGATCAGTTGAAAGAATGCTCGAATATTGGTTTCATTTTTACTCAAGCTCGAAACCAATGGGTAAACTATGCTTGAAAAAATCCCATTAACATGATATACAGAGGTTGGAAGCTTGCCCCAAGCATGATTTCTAGCGAAGCTTACCCCTAGCATGGTTGCTAGCAGCTCGACATTGCCCCAAGCTTCATTTCATTTGAAGATTCTTATTCCATACCCAACCTAAAAACATGGTTACTAAAGTGAAAATGTTCACCAGGGGGGTAGGAAGAATGAGAATCAGGCAGGTGAAAACAAGGTTCAAGTTCTAACACTAAAGTGAAGACTCGACTCAAGGGAAGGGGATCTGTTTCATTTTTACACGAGCTTGAAATGGAAGGTAACTATGCTTGGAACATGGTTTCATTTTTATGCAAGCTTGAAACCAAAAGGTAACCTATGCTTGACAAGAAGTGATGATCTAGCATTAGCTAATGTTCTCATAACATAAGTAGTTATGTTCCTATATACATAATAGTTCCTAGATCTATTTCATTTTTAAACGATCTTGACATAGAAAATGAACTATGCTCAGGAATGATTTCATTTTTATGCAAGATTGAAACCAAAAGGTAAACTATTCTTGAGGATATCCATTTAATTTTTTAACGAGCTTGACATAGAATGGGAAATTTGCTCAAAGGAATCTATTTCATTTTTTGACGAGCTTGACATAGAATGGGAACTATGCTCGCAATAATTTCTAAGCCAACATGATGTCCAGAGGTTGGTGGGTTTCCCCCTTACATAAGAAGCTAGCAACTTAACTCCAGTATGAAGTATAGAGGCTAGAGCCATGCTCCCCATTTTACCTATGATGGGAAGAAGTTACGGGACACTCGAGGAAGTTTGATGACTAGGAGTCACATGATAATTAGGTTTAACAAAGGAAAACTGATCAACGGTCACAATATTCCCATCATGGGGAAAATACATCACTCGAAATAATGTGGACACTATAGCTTTCATGGTGTAAACATAATCACGTCCAAGGAGCAGATTGAAATCTAAAGGACCTTAGACTACCATAACATTGATGCAAATAGTTTTTTCTTCCAAAGTAATAGGAAACTGAGGAAGGACCCCTAAAGGCACTGTAGGTATTTGATTAAAATCCAATATCTAATCGGTAGCTGGAACAAGCGAAGGAGAACCTATAGCTTTCCAAGCAGTAGAGGAATTCTAACAAAAGCCCCTTCATCAACAATAGTGTCAAGTATACTCTTAGCAGCAACTTGCAAAACTATCTGGAGAGGAACACTTGAATGAATACGACATTCTGTTATGTTACTCCAGTCAAAGGAAATAACCTCACTACTTAGAGAGGGTTCTATTGAAACAAACAAAATTTCCTCTTGTCGAGAACAATTAGAACAAAGAATAAAAACTTCAGTAGGTTTTAGGTCATTCTCTACTGGAAGAGAAGAACAAGATGAAGATTTGGTCAAAGAGACTACTTCAGTCTTAACACTCTCTGATGAAAGAGCGGGATCGGGTGGAAATGACATCGACTCAAGCAATTCACTCTTCGAAGGAAGAGTGGGATCAATTATAGATGAAACTGAATTGATCACTTGGTCAACCAGTGAGGAATCAAGGGATAAGTTACTATCACTTGTTGGAGTCACTTGTTGATGATAAGTAATATTTTCCAACCAACGTGAAGCTTCATCCATGCTTGGACAAATAAAAGTACGATGCATAGCCTTGCATATCAAACAAGGATACAAGACTTTACCCTTACGACCTTTTACCAATGGGTCACTGGTTGAGGGAGTATCATCAACATGATGATTAGAGGTTGATGAAACAGACGGTTTGGACCTTTTAGACCACTCTTCTTGTACACAGGAGAGACCGAGACACTCCTTAAGAAGGTGGTCCCCCTTGCAAAGCTTACAATGGAACTTGGGTTTTCCAAGTGTTCTCTTAGAATAGGCACCATCAAGAGCAGATGGTTACTACTTTTTCTCTTTCTTATCCTTCTTCTTCTTAGCCTTTCCTTTCTTCTTCTTCTTATCCATCTTACTACTAACCGTATATCTTTGGTCAAGCGAACAAGAAGAAAGGGATGAAGTTACAACCGGTGGAGAAGGAATAGGATTAAGCTGAGGTCGATCCTCTCTCAGAGGAGAGGTGACATTTGAGACATTAGGTGTAACAGGAATTACTAGATTAAACAGCTAGACCGATAATCCTATAGTTAACCCAAGAAGATTTAGAGTGGCAATGAAGGGAGGACCAATACCTTTACTTGGAGGGAATACAAAAGGTACACCTTGGAAAGTGACCTCTTGATTGGTAGTCCCAGATGGGGATGCCATATCTAAAATATCTATAAACCCCCTAACTACCATGCATAAGCAAGTACTGCTCAAACTAAAAGCAACAAGAAAACATGTGAAAGGAGTGGATAAGAGTCAGGAACCTCATAGGACAGGCCAAAAGGATAACTCAGATGGTTTGAGGATTCCTAAAAGGCTCTCCTGATATACGCAAGGTACGTGGGAGCTCAAATTGGTAGTAGTGTTGTCTAATGCATAACCATTCACAAGGGGCCTTCTGATATACAATCAAGTACATGAAGTACCTTTATATATATCTCAAGGGTATGTGAAAGGCCGCTCGATATACCGGTAGTACGTGGAAGAACTATGCGATTCCCAGGTTGTAGTGTGGACAAGTAACGACAGCTCCTATGCTTAACGATGCTCGAACACGTCTCTAACTTATCACTCAAATTGCTAAAATTTTTAACCTAGTACTACTATCTTGTGCGTTTAGGTGGAACCATGGAGTGAAAACTTGAAATTAAAGAAGATCCACATTGATCTATATGATAATGCAAGTTTTCCTCTTCAATGAAATTCTACCTAAGAGAGGGAGAGAGATTTACTTTTCTTCCAAAAAATGCACACCCAAATGCAAATGAAATTCTATCTTTTCAAACGAAAAGGGAAATATAAATGCACCCCAACAATCTTCAAGGAAAATAAAAAAGAGATCTAGAGAACATCAAACATAAATAAACCAAAAAATGTTTCCTATCTTTTCATTCTTGAAAAAGATGCATAAAACTTAATGGAAAGATTATTTCACTAATTTTTCCAAACAAAAGTAACTCTAATGCACGCAAGGCTGAAAACATATATTTCTTCTTAATGAAAGTAAGATCTAGAATTTCAAACAATCATGTACAAAACAAGAAGAAAATTGTTCAACAAACTTGCGAATAAAGAAAAAGAGAGATAAAACTAAAACTTCTCTTTGAAACAGACAAGGAAACGAAGAACTAATCTTTCCTACCAAGCACTGAAAAAATCAGCATGCAAAAGGAAACAAGAATCACCCCAAGCAAAGAAAGACTCAAAACAACATGGATCACTCATGCATTCCAAGTCCAAAACAAACCAAAGCATACACATGAAAATGAAATGTTTATTTCCAATTCCAATGAATAATATCTACAGAAAAGAGCAAGAGGTTTCAAGCAAAGAAAATAATGCAAAATCCAATGCAAGAAACATAAAATATCTTTTAATGCAGAAAGAATACAACAATCAAAGCAACTACAAAATATACAATTCATGGCCCTTGGCACACAAAAATCAAAAAGTAAGCAAAAAATACACAAAATTTAAAATACAAATTCTAGAACAGGGCCTACTTGGCACTGCGCAGATGAAGTTGTTGACATGAGGTTTTGAGGTAGAACCGCTTCTTGCTCACTGGATTCAAGCGGTGGCACCACATATTTCTAACTGCACTCAGGAGGTGGCACCACTTCTTACCAAAGGCACATTTTTGGTTCTTTGTGATCACCCAAAACATTAGGAGAGAGCGAAAAATCAAGTTAGAAATGCCAAAAATTTCATAAAAGCTGATGAATCAACCACAATACAAAGCACAGAAAGTTAAGGTGGCTCAGATCTAAAGAGATATAGAGATTTTCAAACCAAAACTTCAACAGATCAGATGTAGATCTGACTGCAAAGATAGGAGGCTGGAGCTTGGATTCAGACAAGAGTAGTTTCAGAAACTGAGGAAGAAGAAGACAGATCTAATCCCCAGAGGAGTCACCATATTTGTAGTCAGGAATATTACACCTTATGCGGATAGAAGTTGTTCCTCTGGTTTGAATGGTTTAGATCCATAACAAATGAGTGAATAACTCAGTTGGATACCTTCCCTAAACGTTATAGAATCCTGGAATATAACTCTGATGAAAGACATGTATACCTGTAAGACATATCAAACATACAAAGACATCAAAGCTACCAAAAAAAAATCTACGCGTCCATATTAGTGACTAAAGAATCCAATAATATATATGTGAGATTTATGCAACAAACATGTGGGAAGGAAATCAACTTTGCATTAGAAAATAAATGAAATAGATTACAACCATGTGCCTTAGTGTCGAGACACTCCTTCACAAGACTAACACCTTGTCCCCGATAGCTCCAACTTTCTCCATAATTTCTCTCTGATGGATTAGGCCAGGGTATCAATTCAACAGCATAACTCTACTATTCTTCTCCCTCCTTGAACTATGGATATGAGCTTGTATTTATAAGTCTCAATGGATAGGGATAGTTGAGAGAATTGTGGGTGAGGTGGCTCTAAGATCCTGCCAAGAGGGATCTTGACTCCAACTAACCCAGATTGATAGGGATAAGGGAGGACATGATGATCATGATCTAGAAGCCTAGAGAATATTCTATTTTTCCATTTTTACCAAGGGTACCGCTTTTGTTCCCTTATGAAAGATCAGTTTAGGTGAGAACCATTCCAAGAGAAAAGCTCACGCACGGTGGCACCTCTTTTCTATAACAGGACACAGGAAGTGCTGAACAAGGTACTGCTCATCAGCTAAAGGGAAAGTGTGGTGCTAGGTTTTTTCATGTAGAATTGATATCCAGAGCAAGTTTCCACTCCAAGTTTGGGATTTTAGGGAAAACATTGGGGTTAAGGATCTCATCACATGTTGGTGATAGGATTTGAGTATAACATGTTGTTGACTACTTCACTAAATGGGAAGAGGAAATTCCCACCTTCAAGGCTCACGGTGAAACTGGATCTTTTTTCATGTTCAACCAAATCATCACTCGCTTCAGAATTCTAAAGGAGATCATCACTGACCATGGCAGTCATTTCTAGAATAGCATGATGACCGAATTGGCTACTATGCTAGGGTTTAAGCAATATCACTCATCTTCCTTCTAACCGCAAGAGAATGGTCAAGTTGAGGCATTCAATAAGACCTTTAATACTATTCTCAAGCGTACTATCAACACAACTTGGTCAAATTGGCACATCATGCTATATACTGCACTTTGGGCATACTAGACCAATGTTAAAATTGCCACATGGTTTTCACCTTTCCAACTCATTCACAAGGTGGAAGCAGTCACTCCTGTTGAGTGTGAAATTCCATCACTTAAAATTTCCATTCATGTAATCCCTGACATGACTGAATTAGAAGAGCATTTGATACATTTGGAAAATCTATATGAACGCCACAGAGATGCGTTAATGGAAAACGAAGCTCATAAAAATAGGGTTAAAAACCAATATGATAAATTATTCAAGCCTAGAATTTTCTCTAAGGGGGAGCTTGTCTTGCTCTGGGATCAGGACGAAGAATCCCTAGGGGCAGGAAAGTTGAAGTCCATGTTGTTAGGACCCTACATTGTGTTGAAGGTCTTGAAAAATGGGGCATATGAGTTAAATGATTTTGATGAAAATAAGCTGCTAGAGCCTAGGAATGGGCTCTACCTAAAGAAGTACTATGCCTAGGCTTAGTGCTTTTTCTGGTATTTTATTGTATGTAATTTTATGTACAATAGTTAGTTGGTTAGTGTTTCTTATATCATCTGGTGATTTGTATATATGTCAGCTGAGTGGTTCGTAGGTTTTGTGGATGGTGCTAGTTGTCATACTTGTAACCTTGCTTCAGCATGGGTCATCTATTCACCCCCAAGATAGCTAGTTGCCTCTGGAGGTGATTTCCTAGGTCCTGCCACCAATAATGTGTTCGAGTACATGGCTATATTGAGTTTTTATGGGATTCCTTGTCACATGGCATCACCTAGTTGGAAGTTAGAATTGACTCTTAAGTGGTGGTTTCCCAGCTCAATGGAGCTTATCAGGTGTGAAACCTTACCTTGTTACATCATTTTTTGCAGGTTAGATTACTTGAAAGAAATTTTGACTATATTTCATTTAATCATATTCCACGAAATGAAAATACATTAACTGATGCATATGTGAACTACATTCTAGATTGGCACTAATTAACACACATTTTGTAAAATATACATAACAGATACATTTAGAGCACATGTAAATAGCCAAGAAAAATATATATATGTAAAAATATGTCCATAGATAGGTTGAGTTTTGATCCTAAGATCCAGTCACAACTGTATAAATATACAAAAAATATTGGATCGTAATCCATAAAATGCCCATAGATCTAGTCCTGATCACCGGCATCACCAGCCTCATCAACTGCAGTAGCCTCTTTGGTTTCTATGTAAACTAGAATGGCCCTGAATACCCTCCTCATGAGGCGTATCCAGGTAGGTGGAATCCCTATGACAAATTCTTGCACAATATCAGGAATTTTCTCAATCCGTATAGTCAGATCTCTTTGGGTCATCCTGGATAGATTTCCCTTGAGTACCCTCAGTAAACCATGGTCTTCACCTGCTATAGGCCATACATACATCCTGGGGTTCCCATTAGGGCGTATAGGTCCAACATCTCAATTTTAAAAACATTAAAATGGATTAAAAACTCTTATACATATGTATATAATTTTATAACAAAAATTCATAAAAAAATTAAAAACATAAAAAGAAAAATATCTAGCTCTCCCCACATTCCTCCTATCCAGAGGACGAGATAATTTTCTCCTCGAAAATATAAACCATAGTAAGGAAATTTCTCAAGTGCTAGCCACTGCTGATCCCACCCCACATAAAAGTCATCATCGTATACACCTAGGACTGATCCTCTGCCACCTTGGAAAAGGAAGAATTCTCCCCACCTGGTTAGTCTAGGATGGTAAGGAGAGAAAGCTAGAAGTGGTACTACATGGATGATAGCAGGAACTCTCTCAAGGAATAATTCTACCGATATACTAGAATACCCAAAATTCTTGCGACATCCTCTCTTACAGTCAGAGAGTTGCTTCTTCATGATCGAGATCATACTCGAACACCAATCGAACACAGTTCCCTGTCAACACTCCACTACCACTCTCATTTGTGTCCAAGTGGTAAGATGTAATGAAGAAGATCTCGCAACCTGCACTATTGTACTTACCATTACCCATAGTGGTAAGTTGGCGATATGAACAATCGGGATGCATGATCCATTTTCCTGACTCCCTGGCGTGTAGTAGGTGTTCACATAGTATTGGAAACTCATGGGGTTACCACCTTTGCCAGTACCTTCGAGGTTTACAGGCATACCCCTGTGAGACAACCCTGTGATGAAATACATGTCTTATATAGTTATCTCCAAGATCTCACCTTGAATATCAAAATCTCCAAGGTCATGATCCCAATAGCTAATCAAATGTTCAAGCAAGTAGACATTGGCCCACATTGGAGAAGTGCAGAAGAAATTTAGTAACCCACTTTGTCACAATGCATGCGTAGTGGGGGAATTGCAGAGAGCATCTCGGTCCATATCCTCATGCTCTTGTTCCCTCCATTATAAAACCATGATTGAACCTTCCCAATTGATCACCATTAACCATTAGAATTGATCAAATTCTTTTAATTTTTGCAAAAATGTAAAACTTTCTATGTTATGCTATACACACAACTGTCTTTTAGACATGTCGTGTGTCATACATGAGTTTCCTTCACGCAGGTCATGTGTACAATGTGTGTATGTGACTGTATAATTCTCCTACCCGCGCGTACTACACAACCTCCCTAGGGCAGGCCCAAAACATTAAAAATTTGCATAAAAATGAAATTTAGAATGGTTGGAATGAGAGAGAAGGGAAAGCTAGCTAACGTGACACTTGCATAATTTGAGATCCTCCACCGATTTGTCCTCGTTGAGCAATCCTAGTCAAAGGTGAAATATTTCCAAATTGGGTAAACATATCAAATGGTATGTTTTAATTCTATTTTTGAATTATATATAGAAAACATTTCAATTTTGGGGTTTGTAACCTATAGTTTGAAAATTATTTTTATAATTATACTAATACCATGTATTTTTCCCTAGTGTAATAGGTTTGAAGCCTTTCAAAAGTCAGTATTCGCTCATATAGGGTAGGATTTGGGTCTTTCATATGTATTTATGCATTTATACCTTATCCATTTTTAACCATAGGATTACCTCTTTGACCACGCACTATGGTGTTTAACCATTTTTACATCATCTACATCATTTATCTTCTGTGGATAGGGCCTCCTTTTCATGAGTACCCTAGTTTACAACACTTTGTTTTCTTTTGGTACTCATACCCCACTTGTCATAGGTTTAGGGGATCGTTCTTAGCTATTTTTCACACCAAATTGAGCCTCATTTTGGTCTCTTTTTACAAGCTATCCTTTTTTATAAGTCTAACCGCCCCTATGGATTTTCTTTAGGCCCATATATGACTTCTCAAAAAATACTTGAATTCCGAGTAAACTTGTCCATTCAGGCTCATTACGAATATCTGAACGGGCATCCACATTGGTAGTAGTTTCTCACTTTTTCGGACCACATGGAAAAATCCAAAAAAGGAACACTGTTTTCTTCAGAATTGATCAGAAGAGTATACTCAGGCATAGGTTTATCACTTTTTCGGACCTGAGGGACTAAATTTATGGAAAAGGAACGCCCAGTATGAGCTTTGTTTTCTCTTTTTTGTGCTCTGGACCCAAACATGAAAAATATTTTGAGCGTACTTTATGTCTTTGTCATGCTCATTAAACCCTAAATAACAAAGCATTGAGTTTACTATTGTAAGCCCCATTTCTCATAATCAAATGGATATTTCTGAGTGATCTTGCATTCCTTCACACTTGTAAAACTCAAGCTATATGCTTGTTTTGAAGGGGCGTTGGGTAGGTTGTAATTTAACCTTTTTTGAACCTTCCTGACTAAGTATGAAAAAGGTGGGCCTTACTTTTTTGGAGGCTAAGAGATTTCTTATGTGCATTTTTTATACTTTTATGGCCTCGAGAGACTAAATTGTATGATACAACATGCCCCTAGAGTCTTCTTCATAGTTTTCAGACTCTCAAAATATGAAAAAACCAATGAGCATGTACTAGTTCGAGCTCGTAAAATCCATGAATCATTGAATTTTATCAAGCATTGTTCTCTCCCCTCTTCAAGCTTGTCAAAAATGAAGAGAGACCTAAGTTGACTTTCCTGGACTCATTAAAATTTAACACAAAAGATAAGGAAGAAGTACTATATTTGGGTTATAAACAGTGGTAGCATGTCCTCCTTGAACATAGCACGCTCTGAAATTTTCGATACTCATGTTTCAGTTTACACTTTCAGTTGAACTAATACTTCAAGTTTCTTACTCCTCCACTTGTCCTTTATACATGGGTATTCTAATCATGTCTCCGACATGAAAGATAAGTCTAGTTGTCCTACTTGCAAGTTTAAAGCTTCCTTGGATCATATATTTGTCATGCTCATTGTTCAAGGATTTATCCCTTCATCTGATTATTATCCTGATTCCATCATTACCCTATCTGAGTATTACTTGTGTCCACCTTCTTGTATCTAGTTCCTAGTCACTCTTCTAATATGTTGGAGGATCCATTTCCTTCCTCATCACAATATGGTTTCTCATCAATACTTCTTGAATATGAAGACCTATAGCTTTGACGATGGTACCTTAGGATTCACTATCATTACTGGTGAATTCCTTTGCTTCAGTTGTCAGTTTCACTCATTGTCTAACATTCTGTTGAGTTCTTTCCATGTTTAAATTCAGCACATCTATTCACATGGTAAAGATTGTATTGGTCCCTTTGGATCTTGATGAAGACCTTAGGTTCACATTTATAACCTAAGTTGCACAATATTATTTTATGAGTAGTTACATAGCTTCCATATTTTGAAGATTCATCATTGTATATTGTGGCTTCGATCCACCTTTGTAAAATATGTTGTCTTGTACATGTATCACATGATGTAATCAAATATTGTAAAGGAGATAGTTTTCCATTTTATTGAACATGGAATCCTCAGATATGATTTTGTATATGACATTGATATGTATTTGTTTCAGGTACTTCCTCTATTTCCTTGGACACTTGAGTTCTCCAATATTAAAATATTGTAATGTATCTCAGCCATTGCTTCCCTACGACCTCACACATTAGGGGGCATCTGTTACCAACCAAAATGGCACTTCTCCATTTGAGTACTGCCATCTAATATGTTAGGACACAAAAGGAAAATTAGGATTGAAGTAGCCAAAACACTATATATGTGCATGACTGATGATACATAATATCCTTACCATCTTTATATATTTTTATTTGGATATTAGGGTTGCACACGCAACTATTTGCAATGCAACCCGCATGTCATACACGACTATTTTCATTGCAACATGCATGTACATTGAACACGCAAGTTTCCCTTAAGAAAGGTGTGTGTCACACGTGCATTTCCTATATATATACTCACGTGTACCATAATTTAATGTTAAAAAATATAAATCATGATTAGTCGATATTAGTTGAACCTTAATCAATAACTATCTCAACTGTCTCAACCATCCTAACCTTCGAAACTTCTCTTTTTCCCCATGTATAAATAGAAGGAATGGGATGGGTGTAATCAATCATTCTTAGAAGAGAAAAGTTATGCTAGTGGTATGCCTTCAGACATCTTGGAGCATCAGAACTCAGTGTCCTCGGTTCGCAGAGGAGTCCTTGTTTCATAAGTTGGGTTGTTTGTTTATTAATAAAGAAAGTACTTCTTCCAATATTCTTACTGTTGCATTCTTGTATATGATGAATTATGAATTGTTTAATTATTTTATTATAAACATGTATCGCATTAATCATTGACATATATATAAAAGACATTTTTGTAATAATTTCTATTTTGCAGGTGAATTAGAGAAGCCCTGGAAGCTTTAGAAGAGACTAAAAGACGAGAAGACCAAGCTTGGATCAATCATCATAAACTGGGTATGCTAAGCTTCCTTCCTATTCCTATTTCATTTTATACATAAGTTTATTTTCTGCAAGTCTGCAGGTGTCTTAGTAAGTTGGCAACCCCAGAGACCCCAGGTTACAAGGGTGCATTTTCCTGAACAACATGGATAAACTGATCCTTAATAGAGTCAGAGATGACCCTCATTTCCTTGACTTGTTCTTCTTCATGCTTCTCCTTAGCTTCAACTTCTGTTGGTTCTGCAACTTCATTCCTGATTTACTTCTCAAGACCATTCTCTTTGAGAATGAGACTAATCCTATACTTCCATCATAGGAAGTTTTCTACGCCTTCCAGTTTGTCCTCAAGCTTAGTGCTTTGGGCAATCCTATCTAGTAGGCCACTAAAAATTGAAAATTCTCAAAATCAAAAGTTGAACTTACCAGTAGATGCACTTGAGTGAGGCGACTTGGTTGATCCAATTGCTTTTTGAAGATCCCAAATCTTCATCCTTCAAATCCTACTTGCGAGGTTGTAGCACTACAGAATTTCTGGTTCTACTTCACTGCATTTTTTTGGTTCACTGCCAAACTAGGGTTTGGATTTCCCAAATATTAAATCACCCAAAAATTTTGGTATTGGGCTCAATAGATGCACTCTAGGAAGGCACAACTTTCTATAAAAACAGATCTTCCAAATTCCAAAAAATTGCAGAAACACTGATTTCTTCTAAAGAGGGAGGAGAGGGAATTTCACCTTGTGAAATCTGTCCTAATTAGGTTAGCTCTGATACCATCTTAAGATTTCATATGCTAGACTAGATATCATTATTGTTCAATTCAAAATCATACCAGTAGCATATCTAGAATCACTGATAGAAACAAAATCACAAGAAAGACACAATATTTATCCTGGGAAACCCTCAAGGGGAAGAAAACCCTGCAAAACTTCCTATGTATAAGATGTATAAGATATAACCCAAAAATAGTTATCCTCCTCCTTATTGCTATCTCTCTCTCTCTCTCTCTCTCTCTCTCTCTCTCTCTCTCTCTCTCCCCTATGTGCTACACACGTGAGTGTTTTCATGTCTTGACCCCAACCCTCTACTAGGCGGAGAGGACGCGACAACGTCTATCAACCCAAGGAAAACTAAGCCCCATGAACATAATATAATAATGCATTTAAAAAAAAATATAAATACACATATGCGGAATGAAATGTACATGATATATACAGCGGAAGAAAATCATTCATTCAACACATTCATCCATTTAACATGTTCATGATAATTTCATAATAATTCATAAGTAAATATAGTTGCAGAACTTAAATACACATGAGTACTTATCTTTGAAAGAAGCCCATCCCGCAACCAGCTATGTCGCTGCAACGTTCCACCCAACCATAGGCCAATGTGCTCTTTAATCTCTCAGCAACACTGCCACCCCCAAGCTTGGCATGATTTTCCCCAAGGAATAAGGAACACTAGTAGACTTTCTCCATAGCCAAGAATACAATAAAATTCAGTCAAGCCAACACAATTGGGCTTATTAGACTTACATAGGTAGTGGTTTACACTTAGACAAATTCACAGAAGACACAACCAAGCCAAGAGATGGGTTTATCAGGATACCAGCTAAGCCATCCTTCTAGTTGGGTTTATCAGGCTGTCAAGGAGGTGGAAAGACTAACTCCTAAGCTAGTGAGCTCAACCCCAGAGCTACGAACACCCACACTTAATCTAGCCTGATTTCTAAACAATTACACACCCAACACAAGGAAGCATTCCCTTCTCTGCTACACAGTCCCTTAGGCCATGCCTTCCCTTCGAGTGCTATTTAGGGCATGCAAAGAAGAAAACCAGCCTTCTAGATTGGTATGTGAGGTTCTTCACACACTAGGTTTATCAAGAAAGTCTAGACTCTATTTCCATTCCTTGAATCAATTCAAATGTCAAACATGGATGCACACACGGGGATATCAGTCATGGGAATTATCAAAACATAGCAGATGCCAGGGATTACCCACACACATAGAAATTTATGAATTTATTAACATTGCCGGTGCCAGACCCATTGCTGCAAAAATGCCAAAATGAAAAAATTTATGGTATTTCAAATCAAATACACAAAATCGGATTCAGGGAAATCGTATTTAGGAAAACAACTATAAGACAGGGGAAAACGTGAGAGAGGACAAAATTGCCGAACAGGGGGGAAATCATAACAAAAAAACCAAAATGTGAAGGATTCAGATTGTCGGACAGGGAAAATTCCTGAAAGGATCAAACTTAGAATCGTTTTTGCTTTCTTGCTACTACATGAATGCTCAATTGGGTTTCCAAAAATATTTTGTTCAATCCCAATAGTGATGGAAGGCTAAACCCTGCCGCATGAGGGAAAGGTGGGCGTTTTTGGTGTTTTCTTTCCCAAGAAATTCAAAAAACATTTTTCCAGAATTGGTGCTCTTCCCAATTCGAATTTCCCCACTCTTCCAATCCCCCACTCCCTCATCCTTAGGAAAAATCATGCCCCCATCTCATTTAGTTGTGTTGACATAGCTGTCTGTGGGTTTTAATTAAAATTGTAATTTTAACATAATGTTCAGCTATTAATGTTCATCTAGTATAAAATAAAATAAAAATACCATTGGCCACACCTTACTTGCTGAAACATAAATAATAAATCAATGGTGAGTATTTTTCCTAGCTCCACACCATGATTATTTACATCATTTTATTTAAATGTAAACGGGGTCAAAATCGAGGTATTACACCTTCTTCTTTACAAATAAGACCCCTACCCCCAAAGGGGAAACACTTGGTCGAATATAATTTTTGTCGATCAATTCTTGTAATTGTAATTTGAGTTTTGTAATATCTATTATGTTCATTCGGTAAGGAGATTTCAATGCTGGTACCTCTCCAAGTATCAAATCAATTGTGAATTCGATGTCTCTTTTTAGAGGTAGTCCAAGGACTTCTTCTGGAAAGATGTCTTCAAACTCCTTTAATATGTCTTCGACTTGATGGATGATACATCAACATCACAAAAATACAATGAAACCCTAGGAAGAATAGCCTTCAGATTTATCCTTTATCCTCTAACGGGTCGGGTCCCTAAAAACTTAATCTTAAAAGTATTCCACGACAATCCTTCTAGAATGGACCTTTCCTTCCGCAACTCCACTTCTTCAATGCGGATTGCAGAATGTGTCATTGAAAACCACAGATTTTCCTCCCGCAATACCGCTTCCACAATGCGGGTTGTGGATTGTGGAAATGCTTAAATTCGCTATGATTTTTACCCTTCCGCAATGCATATCACGGATTGCAAAAACACAAATCCATCACAATTTTACCCTTCTGCAATTTCACTTCCGCAACACGGATTGTGGATTGTGGAACACACATAATCATTTACAAATTTACCTTTCTCGAACTCCTCTTCTGCAATGTGTATTGTAGATTCCGGAAAGCACATAATCCTTTACAGTTTCACCCTTCCATAATTTCGTTTCTGCAATGCAGATTGCAAGTTGTGAAAAGCACATAATTCCTTAAAATTTTATGTTTCTGCAATGCAAATTGCAGATTGCGGAAGCACCTAATCCTTTACACTTTTTCCCTTCCGTAAATCTGCTTCCACAATGTGGATTGCGGAAACCACATAATCTATTACCTTTTTACCCTTCTGCAATTCCTCTTCCGCAATGTGGATTGCTAATTACGGAAAGTACTTAGACCCATTCTAAATTCCTCTTTCACACTTCCACTTCTACAATGCAGAATTGCAGATTCCATAAATGAATTGTGTTTGCTATAATATACCCTCCATTTTTTTTCTTCCGCAATGTGGATTACATATTGTGGAAACACTTAAATACTCCATGATTTTTCCTTCCTCCTTTCTGCTTTCACAGTGCAGATTGCATATTGTGGAATACTTAAATTTTTTACCGAAACTACCTTCCGCAAATCCGCTTCCATAATATGGATTCGAAAATCCCTACATACTTTACAATTTACCTTCCACTTTCTTCTTCTGCAATGTGGGTTGTGGACACACTTAGGTTATTCATGACAAAATCAAGCTTCTGCAAGCCTTTTGGCACAAGGTTTACACTTAGTTGTCTCTATGTTTTCTTGGGTAAAACCAAGGTATTCCATCCTTTGATGGCCTTGCTGCCTTAGGAAGAGTTTGTTACTCAAGAAGAAGACCAGAACTAGGGATTCTATGGGGTTTTTAGTAGTTGGTTCCTTGATAAACTTTAGTGGAAATACTCATTCCACAGTTACCCCATTCACTTCAGAGTTAAGCAATACACAAGATATTTGATAATCTAGAGATGATTTAAATATAGAACACGCGTTTAGGATTCCCTATAGGGAAACCCTTACATATGGGTATTAGCCATGGAGTTACAGAGCATCCAAATATACTCTTGTAGAAACCAACAAATCACCAAACACACTTTCCATTCTTTTGGTATTAATGCAGGAAACAATAAACTATCAACCACACTTTTCCATGCCCCAAATCTTAATGGAACCAACAATAAACTAGAAAATACATTTTCTAGGCTCCAGGCCTTAACAGAAGCAGTAATGAATCAACAAATATATTCACTAGGCTTCAGTCCTTAATACAAGCAGCAATGAACCAACAAAACATTCTAGCAACAAATACAACCTCTAGTTCTTAAAACACATGCAACAAATACATGTTCCAAGTATACCCTAATCTCAACATTCTGCAACAATTTAGACATATAAGGAACTTGGTGGTACAATGAGAGGAATGAAGAAGGAACAAACACATTCCTCCCAACCATATATTGGGAATAGATTTTCTCTGTCCTCAATCACCCCCAAGCTAAACTATGCATGCCAAAAGTGGAGACAGCCAACCTCTAGTCCAGTTTCGCAATGCGAAATCACTTCCTAACATAGGGTATTCACCTGCAAGAGTTCATTCTTTTCCACATACTCAACGACACCCTTTCCTCCTAGCATATCCTATATTTATAGTTTTGATTTTAGGTCTTCGTTAGCTATGATCCATTCCCCTAAAGAATTTATGCCTCCCACTGCATCTCCTACTTTTCCAGGGCAGGCCTTGCGCCATAATGGCGTTCCAACCTGGTGTACCTTTCCTGAGGTTAACTCTTCCATGGTTCCCCACTCTCATAGGCATAGTTACCTCATTTAACATGGATTTCCCAATAATTCATCATTTTATTAAAATAAAAATGTTTCGGTTACATCTGTCCTTCAAGGACCCATTGGCGGTTTCTAGAACTAGCCAATCTAAAAAATAAATAAGGAAGTAATTTAAAATATTACAAGAAAAATGTTTATATGTTAGGGAATATTACATTGTCACCCCGTTATTGCAACATTGTCCATAGTGTTCTTAGTATTCTCTCATAGCTTCTGGAAATAAATCAGGGTACTTAGTTTGCAAAACCTCCTCTAATTCCCAAGTCACCTCCTTCGGGTTAAGTGCTTCCATTGTACCTTAGCCCGAGCAACGGCCCGGTTCCAAAGTATTATCTTTTTCTTTCCTATAATTGCGTACATGTTCCATATTTTAGCATGTATTTGATGTATTGACTCATTTATTATGTTTGTCCATCTGTTTTAGGGTGATAACTAGTTCTAAAGTTCATCTTGCTTTCTAACCATGCAAACAAAGATTCCAAAGAGTTTGATGTAAACTTAGCATTTTGGTCAGAAATTACCATTTTTGGTACTCCATGATTTTGGAATACTTATTTTAGGAAATATCTCTTCAACATTGATAGCTTTATAAGTTGAATTCACAGGAGTAAAAAGATAAGACTTTCTTAACTTATTATATTACAACCATAATTGAATTATGTTGATTTTGTGCTAATGGCAAACCTGTGATGAAATCTAAGTATATTTCCTCCCATTCATTCAGGAATGGGAAAATTTTGTAACAAACCTGCTATATGTCTATCTAGAGCCTTCACCTGTGGACACCCCAAACATTTAGATAGATAATCAACTAAATCTACCTTTAATATGGTCCAAAAGAATTGCTTCGTGAGGGATTTTATCATATTTTGGTAACCAGGGTGTCCTGCATAAGGAGGTTTGTGCATCTCATTTAAAATTAACAATTTTAAATATGCAACATCATGCATGTATAATCACATAAAATCAGCAAGAAGATGTTAAACAAAATGAATAGTTATTTCCATAAACATATTCTTTTAGCTTCACAGGTATCCTACTTTGATTTCAGAAAACTATGGCACCCACAAGACCTTCCCCACCCCACACAAGGATGGTACTCAATGTCCCCCGAGTGTACCCACCCCTTCGAATGCTTTCTAAGGTGTTTATCGAAAGGTAACCAAGTTTCTGCAAGCCTCATATCACCTGTGAATTCATATGAAAACGAACATGCTAGTTGCACCACAACATCCAAATAATCCAATGCCAAGCTAGTATGCCGACTAAGTTCATCAAGAATGTATCAATAATTTCCAATCCACCGCCTCTATTGGGTTTATCAGGAAATACAAATAAATACAACCACATGGCCCCTTCTCCTATGCAAACCAGTGGTTCCCTCCAGGAACTCCATAGGTGACTCACTTGACTACATGTTAGTATGGCCCCACAACACCCACTCACACAACATAAGGATGGTATCCCTTCTCTACTACATACTCCCTTAGGCATACCCATCCATCCATTGCTCTTTAGTGTGAGCGTAAAATTGTTACCAATACCCATGCAAGCATCCTAGGTACCCATGTTCTTACTGGGTTTAACAATACTATGAAGAGACCATAACATGCATAGCATCCTATAAAGTTTCTCAACTCCAAGCCACACTTGTAAATCCATTTACATTTTCAGTTCAATAGCCAACATTTTCCCCAAGGGCATTTTCTCATCATATCACATGCATGACATACAAGCATGCAGTTCACATGAAAGGTCATCATAAAAAAAATCAATCATAAATTTTCAATCCAATTTCATACATAAATTAAATTTCTCAAACATAAGGTCCTTGTCTTTTGTTTGTCTCCTGCAGACCATAACACATGGTTTTCTGCAGTATCTCACCTGACATTATTCCTAAACATCAAACAACCAATAACATTGATAATCAAATCAAAATATGAATTTGCAATTCGATTTCCTACATAAATTAGATTTTTCAACCGTGAGGCCATCCTCATATTGTTTGGCTCTTGTAAGTGGAAGCACTTATCCCCTATCATTTACACTTACTTCCAAAACCTGGACAACCACACCTATCTTAACACAATTCCAGATCAACCAAGCTGCTAACAGTAATTAATAACAAAATTTCAAATCTGAAATTTAGAAATCTATTATGTTCATAGACTAAATTTTACCGCCATGAGATCCTTCTCATAACGTTTTTCCTTTGCACATGGTAGATTGTGTCTATATTTTATTGGGAATAACCACATTACCATGTCCAAGCCATTATTCATGCAATCTTAAACTTCCAATTGTCCATATAATTTGTAAGTATCCATGCATACAATTCTTTCATTGCAGGATTTACAATATTCTCTGAAGTGATATTCAAAATTACAACACTCAGTAATTCAAAGACTATCAGTTACTACTATCTCTAGGACATTATATAGTTATTTTATATGCATCATTAAAATTGCAAGATACTTTCACATTATTTATGCAATAAAATAAAACTTCCAATATTCATGATTACCCAATCATACTCCATACAATTTTGTACTCCCAACAAAGCATTCTCATAAACAATGAAACATGACTACCTTTTTCCATGCAATTCCTTTCCTTGTATTCCTAGTATTTCATGAAATGATCTCATAATTTCCACTAATTCTATCATTTTATCTATTAATGAATTGCAATGAAGTATTTATATCACAACCATACATTCACAAAATGCATCTTGTATGCACCTACACATACCTTCTTCTTCTTTTTGGCATCAAAGTTCCAAGCACTCCTTGGATGACTTATTATTTAGGAATTTCTGACATGGATATATATACATGAGGGTCATCTCCTCATGGAACCACAAGTTCACATGTAGGCCTCCTCAACCTGTATATATGTCACTCAACCGATACCACAAAACCTAACACCTCACCTATGTGTTCTCTAGCAATTCTGCTTAAGATTCTAACACCCCCTCTGGGTGCTCATTGGAATTGACTCTTCTCCTAGGCCTGAGACTTAATATTATAAAGCACTCAACAGAGTTTAATACCTCACAAGAGTGTTCAATGGAAACTCTGTACTAACGTGTTGACAATTTCAGAGCCTAACACATCTCCAAGGTGCTCCATAGAAGCTCATCTTAATTCAATAGAATATTCTGTGTTAAATCATTTTAGTTTGTTTATTCTAAAAATTAAATTTCAGTTTCCAATTTAGATCAAATATTTGTAATTATACATAATGATACTAAATATTTTAGGTGCTCTAGAGCCCAACAAGTTCAACACCAAACTGATTTTCTACTTTTTTTCCTTACTTAGTTCTGTTTACTGTAGAACAATTTCTTATAGGTTTAATAGCCTTATAAACCAGGGCTTCCCCCATGGTGAGCTCAATAGTTTCATCATTATTTGTTTAATGAGTCCTGGTGACATATATCTAGGAACACTGAATGCATGAGATATCATAATAATCATTGAACATATCTAATACTCCTGAGCCCACTGGCTCGGGTACCATATCCCATGGTTACTCAGTAATCCTCATGTTCTAGAGCTTACCTGCTCAACATCAAAACATGTTTTTCTAAGTCCTTCAAGACTTTAATTAACAACATTATACTTTTCATATGTTTAAACAACACTTTATTGCTTGGCATATCTCGATACTTCTAGTATCTATACATGTACCACCATTTCAAACAAATTATATGATTCAATTGCCTTATCACATATATATTGTTTTCAGAACTAATAATTCTCATAATAATACAATTAACATATTCGAGCACTTCTTAGAAAGCACACTCTCGATGTATCAATTATCTACTATGGTTTACCATAAATGCAATTGATTAATTGTTGATAACATCTTGCTAGAATCTCATAATAATAAATGAATCACATTGATTCTAGATGTTACCTGATCGAATGGCCCCTTACCAGGGACTACACAACCCTTACGCCAACCTATTAATCATATATTTGTTGTCCCATCCCTTCTTCACAAGGTTGTTGGTCACATACAATGATATCATCAACATCTTCAACCATGTGTCTATTTTCTTTGTTCCTACAACTATTACCATCAATCGTAACATCATAGACAACAATAATTATCAGTAGTGGCTCATTGCATATGTGAAACCTCACTACTTTTACCACTATGGAATATTATATACACGCAAAAGGATATTCACTTTCACTATGTCATATCTATTAATATTCCTACTAGTGCATATGCATCTAACCTATCTTATCTCTTGCATTTCCAGCATTCCTATGCCAAAATTTATGTACATGGAATTCATAAAATATAAATATATGAGCAAGAGAAGAGTTGAGGAGTTTTTCCTTTCCAAATCCTTATAATATCAGGAAATTCTTTTTTCACATAACAACTGCTCTATTTTCATGGCTTCTATGGGAAGGAATCTATAGCACAACAACTTTGTACCTCTGCAATTATATGTGGGGTGGCATCTCTCCCTTTGGGGAATCCTACATGTCTAGCGCAAAAAAAATTCTTCAGAAGGATCCTCATTTTCATTTCTGGAAGTTATAGTTGTACCTTGGAACAAAACAATTTGCATGTATATAAAATATCCCAACACACAAATACTGGACCTATTCACCGCGTACCTAATAAAACTTCTTATCATATCACAGATTTGATCATGGATCTACACCACATCTTAACGTGGATCATGAAATGGTAGGTATACCCGGTGTGAATATCACAGATGATCCAACCTAGTCAATAAATGTAGATAAGACATGTTGTGAATTGAAAAGTCCATCCAGAATACATCAAAGACCCAATCGAAAATAAAACACAAAGATCTCTATGGATCAAGGTTTCAGAATAAATCTTACATCCCCTTCCTCGAAAAGGTCTTAGGTCTTCCAACATCAAGACAATACTCTACCTATATCAATCCTATGTCGATCATGTAATTTCAACCAGGGACATGCATCAACTAACCATACTAGCATCAATCATAGACTGTAGTACACCAATCAAATTCATCAACCATCATACATCCATTAGAACACATTCATCAGAATCCATCAATTATAATACACACCCAGGATACATTAACTAGGATTCATTAAGTAAAAGAAATTTATTATTTCGATGTGCTTCAGTAGAAACTAGATTTTCCCAAAAAGGAGACACGGTTGAACCTGTAGCTCTGATACCATATGTAACATACCCATATAACCTACCAAAAATGCATAAACAAAATTTTTCTTTACATAAAATATGTCATTAGTCATAAATCATTGTATTCATTCCATGTTATATATATATTAACCATGGATGTTGTGCTTATTACAAACCCACCTCATGGTTCTTCGACTTAATGGATGATACATAAAACATCACAAAAATACAAGGAAACCCCAGGAAAAATAGCCTTAAGAGAAAACACACCCAAGCTAAAATATGTGTGCCAAGAGCGAACACACCCAACCTCAGGTCCATTTTCCCAGTGCAAAATCACTTCCTAACACATGGTATTCACCCACAAGAGTTAATTCTTTCCCACATAATTAGTGGCTCCCTTGCCTCCTCGTGTATCCTCTCTTTATAGTTTTGATTTCAGGTCTTTTGTAGCTATGAACCATTCCCCTAAGTAATTTTTTCTCCCCACTACGTCTCCTGCTTTTCTAGGGTGTTCCCTACACCATAATGGTGTTCCAACCTAGTGTACCTTCTCTGAGGTTAACTCTTCTAGGATTACCCACTCTCGCATGCATAGTTCCCTCATTTAACATGGCTTTTCCCCATCATTCATCATTTTATTAAAATCAAAATGTTTCGGTTACATCTGTCCTTCAAGAACCTGTTGGTAGTTTCCAAAACCAGCCAATCTATAAAAAAAAGACAGTAATTTAAAATATTACAAGAAATATGTTTATCTATTGGGGGATATTACAAAATAATTCATTAATATTTCATGTTATTTAACATAGCTATCGACTTTAGATTTAGTACATGTGGCTAATTGTACCAGCCATGACTTATCAAATTTTTCTGGTACTAATTTACATAATTCAACTATTCTAGGTGATATATAACTCAAACTTGCACCTAGATCAATTAAGATGGAAATAAGTTGACTTTTTTTTATCATAGATTCAATCTCGAACATTGAAGTTTTATGGTATGCTTGTCAATTCTCCAACGCAACACTAATTTTGGGCATGCTCTTTTCCATGTCTCCAACTATAACAACTTCCTAAATGGGGTGAGCATTAAAATTTTTCTTTATTATTGGATAGTATTTAAAATAATGTGGCTCACCACATTTCCGGTATTTTAAGGGTTCCCTCTGTGCAGTGTTCTGATTAAAAGTAGCGTGAGGTTCCATTTCTTTTACTGCATAATTATGTGGTTAATTTTTTTATAATTACTGCCTTGATACCCTTTATAATTATTCCCTGTATTTTTGTGGAATTTATTATTTTTATTTCTTGGATCAAAATTATCTCATCTTTTTGTCTTCCAAATGGGTATACTTTCTATTTTATTTTTATTCTGGACGTAACATAAATTTTCCTTTCTCATTGCTTCCTCCAGCGTCTTGGGATTGTCATACTCAATCTTCTCTTTAAACATGATAGGAAAACAAATGAGAAGACCTTGTATCTTTGGTTTTTCATCAGTTCTATAAGGTATGACGAAGCAAACTTGGGAATTTACTACAGAGTTCTTTCATAGTCATAGCTCCTAGTCTTAACTCGTAAAATTCCTTAGCCTTCTCTTTGTAATACTGTTTTGACAGGTATTTTCTTTTAAAATGTTTTTTAAAGTTTTTCCAAGTTACATATCTTTCCTTTATTCCATTTACTTTATTTATATCCTTCCACCATATATGCTCTTTTCCAATTAGATTATATATGGCCATTTTAGCTTTCAGTTCGTCAGAGTAATTATAGATTTGGAACTATTTCTTCATCCCTGAGAACCAAGCTTATACCTCTTCTCCTTTTTCAATTTCACAATTAGACATTGGTGGTTTAATCGCTTTAAAATCCCCATATTTTTGTTCATATGGCTTGTACTTATTTTTCTTTTTATTACCATCACTACTTTCACTAGAATCTTGTTGTTTTTTGGTGTGATGTTTGATGGATTCCTCACTAGAAGTTTCAGCCTTATGACTGGAAAATTCCAGTTTTCTTCCCTTACATTTGTAGGGTGTAGTTTTTGGCATGTTATGTTTAGGTTCCTTGTTTTTCTCTTTTTCATCATTATGTGTTTAGGTAGTAAAATATTATTTAGTTCCTCTTGATCTTTAAGGATTCGTTCATTATCCTCAACTCTTTTTAGCTATGATCTTAGTTCTTTAATGGTTCTTTGCAGTTTAGATTTATTATCTTTACTTTCATTCAGGTTTACCCAGATCTCCCCATCCCTTAGATTACCCTCTTCATTATTTATAGGATTTCTAGGGTGAGACTCTTCTTCTGCAAACATCCCTACTTCTACCATGTTTTCCCTACAAAAATAAAGTTATCCTTCTCTTCCTATTTTGTAAGAGAATCAAACCAAAATAAAATTAAAATTAGTTTTCTGGTTTCTTTAGCAGTTTTAGTGTTGAGTCAGTTCAGACCTAGTGCTGTAACCATGATCTTATACCATTCTATCACACACCTCAAAAATATTAAATAATTTTTTTTTGTACATGCATTTAACTAGGAATCTTCATACAAATCTTACCAGGCAATATTACTTATGAGTTTAATTAATTATTCTTATGTAAGTTACTTATATCATTTTGTTGCCTATGTTCGATTTTGTCGGCTGTGATAATGGATCATTTCTAACCACTGCATACAACCACGCCTGAAGGTGATGTCTTACAATTTCTTGCTTTGTTTTTTATTATATTTTAATATGGCCATGCTAGCCCAAGATTTGGGAGACTAGACCCTATTCTTGATCCCACCTTGAAATGTAATAAGGGTTACAAGCCTTATCCTAGCACAATGTAATATGGTAAATATGTATAGGACCTTGGTTCGAAGGCGCGAAGGGTGTAAAGCTTGAACATATGGATATTGGATATAGTTTTAAAACCATTATTCACAATATTAATATAATATGTCGTTGGTTTGAAAGTTTTTAAGGTTATATGATATGGTTCTTATCATAGTTTGAATGGTTCAATGGAATGATTAAACAAAAATGATTTCTGTTGGTCGTGGTTTAATGAGTCATATCTGAGTTGACTTGGGTTTTAAAAGCGTGTCCTAGCTGCAAGTTGACAACGCAAATAGACTTCCATGTTGTCCTTGAGATCTTATCTTGGTCATCCACTTGTATGGTTCTGCAGTTAGGGTTTTTCAAGAGTTTAATGTGTTCGAACTTATGTGTGAACCCTTCATTCAAATTTCTTTTGGTATTTGGGAGAGAGAGTCGATCTCTGCTATGTTCATGGTGATTGTTGGGTTTTCTGGTGTAACCGCTGCTACGGTGTTTTATGGTAATATGACTATTTTCTTGCAAAGGGATTCTTTTGTTTGTTCATGGTTTCCATGGTCATCTACAACTCGTTGCTTCATTTCCAAGAACTCATCCATTGATTCAAGTTCATCGTTGCCCTTCACTAGGTAAACGTGTTTTAACGATGCAAGTGTTTTATTAGCATGTTTGTGTTCATGTTTTTTATTGTATCTAAAAAGGAACTATTTTTTTATGCAGGAAGAGGAAGAATAAGGTTCTTCCTGAAAAAGAAGACCCCTGGCCTCACTGCCACTTGCACAAGGTACATAGTATTAACTTTTTTTCTTTTTTTTTAACGTTTAATATTGTTTACAAGGTTCATTTTAAAAGTATTTTTACTGCGATTGTGTGTTTTGCATGATTTAGGAGCACTGGTGAGGAAGGTGACAGGGTCACCTCTTCCTAGGTGTTATACTATGAAACAACACTTCTCCGTCTGAGTACTGACACTAAATGTGTCAATACACAAAAGGATAATGTGGATTGAAGTAGGCTAAACATTATAGATGAAGTGAAGCCTTAATGCATACTTGTTCCTTTAGCCTTTCCAATATATATAAATGAGTCTATCTTGCACTCACGGGTCTTCTTGTGACAAGTCGCTAGTCACTCATGAGTCTTCTTGTGACAGTTCGAGAGTCACTCGTGGGTCTTCTTGTGACAAGTCGCTAGTCACTCGTGAGTATTCTTCTAACAATTCACGAGTCACTCGTGGTTCAGCTCATGTGTAACCCACGAGTCATCCCTAAAATGTTGCACTCATGAGTTTCCTTCATAGAATTCATGAGTCAGTCGCGAGTTTCCTTATTAATATCCACAAGTTCCCTAAGACAAATTTAAAAATAAAAATATGATTAGTTTAGGAGCAGTTGGGTTCGAAATGATAACTTCCCTAACTCCCCTAACAATCCTAGGCCTCATAACCTCTCCTCACCAGCAAGTACAAATAGATGGGAGGGGTAGAGGATAGGTGGAACAATTTTTAGAGATAGGTTGTGGTGGAGGACTTCATTGGAAAGAGGAGCAAGAGAACTCAGTTTCTTGGTCTGCAGAAAATCTGGTCTCAGACAAGGTTGAAATGTTTCTTGAACTTCTTAATAAAGAGTGTCTTTCTTCCATATTATCTTTGTATATGTATTTGTTGTTATGAATCATGATATGTATTTTCATTTAGTCTTAAATACAATTGTAATTTGTTCATGCTTCTAATGGGGGATTCACCTTGTTTATAAATATCTTATCGCGTTCATTCATAAAGGGGGGTTTTTAATTGGTAAAAATAAGGTTAATATATTGTAGGTATTGGGGGTCGTGGAATAGGGTATGGGCGGTTTATAGGTATTGGGGGGCGGGGGGGTATTAAAAGGTTTTTCCACTAAAAATAAGGAATATATTGTAAAAATAAGGGTTTTTTTATTGGAAATATGTATTAGGAGGGGGATCAACAAAAGGATTTTTGTAAGTAATTATGACTATCTAGTGAAATTATGTGTATTCTTTAATATCCCATGAACAAAGGTGATATTACATGGTTTCACTAATTTATTACCACATGTTTCTTCTTTATATAACAATAAGAAATTATGTGGAGGAACATCAATATCTTTTGCAGGTATAGAAGATCAGAAGGTTGAGGAGCATCTGAGGAAGAAGGTTAAATCTTGGATCAACCGTTGGTAAAGAGGTACATGTTCCATTAACCCAATTTTATCTCATATATGTTTACGTAATCCTTGATGTCTGCAAGACACATCCTAGTATGCTGGTGACCCTAAGACCCCAAGTCATAAGGTATATATCCCTCACAACACCAAGCCTGCATCTTATAATTCCTAGGTAATGAACACAAACCCCCAGCTTTGGTTTTCATTTTGTAATTTAAATAATTTTATCCATCGCCACTAAAATATGTTGGCTTGATGCAGGTATTAAAAGCTTGAGAGAAAGGCGCCAAGGGGAGAGAAAACACTCCATATTTGTGCAAGATAAGTTTTGTGTGTTATTTGGAACCCCTAGGGTTTAAGCTCTGTTTTTACAGAGGGATTTAAAGCCTCTCTGATTCACATCGTTTTTATGTCCAATATGGTTTGTTTTAGTGCATGAGTTAGTATTGTGGGTGCCATCACAAATGGACTTACCACCAGTTCACTTACGCTATAGTTGGAAGTTGTTTAGGGTTTAAAACAATGGTATAAGCCATCATGGATGGTGTTACAACCGCACTATGTATCCGTACATTTGGTTTGATAAATTTTTAATGTATAATGAATTAAAAATGACCCTTAGGGTCTTTGCATTTCTTGTACGAATTATTTAGTGGTTATACTTGTATATTCCTTTTGTTAATCATTGGCTTCCATCCTTCGATGGTCTTACAGCAATGAATATGTTTTAAATAAGAAATGTTGCTTATAGATATCTTGGTTCTTTTTATATAGAAAGTCAATAGTATTAATAATAATATTACTAACCTGTATGAGGGTTTAGCATCTCTATGCAACACCCATTAGCTACTGTATAATTTTCTTGTGCTTATATTTTGTGTAAATGATGGTAGCCATTAAAATGGGCTTACGACCATAACCTTAAAAAAATGTTATTGTTTAATAAAAAAATACAACCCATAGGGTCTTGCGCTTTCTATGGAGTAGTTTATTATTGAAATCGTGGTTAGAAGGTATCATGAATTCCTATAATTTGTTTTAGGTATGCTTATTGTATTATTTTAATACTTGAATGTCATCGTAAATGGGATTACTTCCGTTCTATGAAAAGGAAAGTGTCGTTTCTACGACTTGTTGTGTGATTTGTTTTAATTGCAATGTGTACTACCTTGGATACCTTAAGTTTGGTTATTGTTTGTTTAACTTTTAGATCCGGAAAGGATTTGGTTGGATATGTTAGGTATATCTATCCTATATTTGATTGTTTGTTGATAATCGAATAATGTATATACTATATGTAAATATCTAAATGATTGTAGATACTTGTGATTCTTTAATTAAAAATTTCGCTAAGATATAAATCATGAATGTACTGTGAATCTATCTTGATAGTTTATAAATAGTTTTAATCTCATATTATTTAATTCAAATTCATTGTTTTTCGATCTGAACAATTTTGATATAGTTTTGGGGTTTAAGTAATAAATTTAGTGGATAACTCTGCAACTTAACCTGACAGGGATACATCCCATGTACATTAAATTGTTTAGTATTTAAGCATGTTAAATATAACTACTTTAATCGTAAATTAACTAGATTTACGACATAAGAAAGAAAAAATATAATTTAGCAATAAGGAAAGAAGTGGAATCTACAGTATATAAAATCATTTAGAAATACTTAACTCGGGTATGGATGCCTGATATAAGAATCCTTACTCATCAAATATAACCATTCGTATATATAAATGAAGACAAAAATATTATGATTGATACATAAACCAGATATAAAATCGATACATGATAGATAATTGTACAATAAGATTTAATAAAATATTTCTACTTATGAATATAGATGCAAATCCATATCTAAAATAAATAGCCTACTGTAATTAGAACATAGAGTAAGAACCCGAAACTACTACTGGGAAAATAGAAATGGAATAGCCATTACTCCCAACCAACTCCTAGAGCAGGAAAGTTACTTGCTCCAGAACCCTCGATCTTGTTTGTTGAACAACAAGAGAAAAATCCACTTAATGCGCCAGCTCTTGTATTATCAGATTCAATCCCCGTCCAATGCTGTCCTATTGCTTGCTAATGGGAATACTATTATATAGTATTTTTCCTATGACTTGGTCATTTATGAGCCTCCTACTCTTTAGCACTCAGCCAGGAGTTGTGACCTGATTTTGGGGAATATGCCTCCTACACCTTGATTTCTATCTCAGTGGCTTCAACCACAATTATTTTCCTGTTGTGGGTCAACAGGCACTCTTCAACAACTATTCCACTTCTTTCCCCTTCAATATATTTTATTAATAAAAGAATAATTAATTACATTTGTTTTATTTTTTACTTTCTGTCAAAAATATTTAAAATAATAAATAAATATCTTAGCATAAATTAATAATAATTTATTAATTTTAGGTGCATAACAATCACGTCGATAGTATTCTAGTTAATAGGTTCAAGTGTGACTTATCCACGTTTAGCTACATGTTATAATCCACATTCTCCATGTTATCCATTTATCAACTATCAGTTATTTTTTATATTATTTTCTTTTTATCTCACATTCTTCTAGTTATCTGCCATGAACTATTGATTATCCATTCATCAACTATGAGGTATCCATGCATTGGTATCAGTTATCCATTCATCATCTAGATACCTGTTATTTTTTATATTCATTTTTTTTTATAATTGTTTATTTTGAATTTTGAACTATTTCCATAGAATCAATCTCAACAATACACTTGTCTCATCCTCATCCATAGATGAAAAATCATAGGTCGTAGTACACCCCAAATATCAAATAAAAATGTCTATCGACCTATTTAACATCATTTTTTAACCCTAACACAATATGATTAATCACCATCATCAAAAAATAACCAATGTCATTTTGTTATATTATAGTAATATTAACATAATTACGCCAATAGGGGTATATATCTTTGAATTTTGGGGTGGAGTACCATCTATGCTTTTTCATCTACGAATGAGAACGAGACAAGTGTACTATCCAAATTTATTGTATGGGCTTCGTACAAAATTAAACGAGAATGAGACAAGTGTACTATCGAGATTGAGTCTATGGGCCCCATCCAAAATTAATAATTATTAATTTCAAAAAATAAAAAATAGCTTAATTAACATGTGATAAGTATAGTTAGTGATAGTTGTAAAAATTAAAATTAGTATTCAACTATTTGATTATTAGATAGAACTACAAGCTTAACTCCATCTATTATTAGATAAAATTATTAGTTTAACTCCAATGATTCTAGAACTATTAGATTAAATTCAACTCTAATCACATTTATATTATATAGTTATTAGCTTAACTATTAGATACAATTATTAGCTTAACTCCAATGAATCTACAACTATTAGCTTAACTTCAACTCTAATTGCTTAAGGCTTAGTCCAACTGCATTTGGCATCTAGGATTCTAGCTAATGTACATTCATGTAAGAGTCGAACTCCTAATAAACTCCTCCTAACTCCTAATAAACTCATGCATCTTGTTACACCGATAGTTACATCGGTAGGTGTATATATCTTAGAATTTTTGGGTGGAATACCATCTATGTTTTTTCATCTACCAATGAGAATGAGACAAGTGTACTATCCAGATTGATTCTATGGGTGTTGTCAAAAATTCATAACTAATAATTTCAAAAAAATAAAAAATAGCTTAGTTAACATGTGACAAGTAAAGTTCCTTATAGTTGGAAAAATTAAACTTTACTTTTAACTATTCCAATTTCAACTTCAATTATTCCATTATTAGATACAACTATGACCTTAACTCCATTGATGATACAAGTATTAGCTTAAATTCAACTCCAATCATGACTTTTAATTGAACTGCAATTGTTGAGATACAACTATTATCTTAACTTCAACTCTAATCGCTTAAGGCTTAGTTGAACTTCGTTTGGCATCTAGGAGTCTAGCTAATGTGTAATTGTGTAAGAGTCAAACTCCTAATAAAATTGTTTGAACTCCTAATAAACTCTTCCAAAATTCAAATTACACCGATAGGTCTATATATCTTAGAATTTTGGGGTGGAATACCATCTATGTTTTTTCATCTATGAATGATAATGAGACAAGTGTACTATCCAAATTGATTCTATGAGCATCATCCAAAATTCATAATTAATAATTTCAAAAAATTAAAAATAGCTTAGTTACATCGATAGACTTTTTATTTGAGATTTGGGGTGGACTACGCCTATTCTTTTTCATTTATGGACGAGGATGAGACAAGCTTACTGTCAAGATTGATTCTATGGAAATCATTCAAAATTTGAAATAAACAATTATAAAAAAAGGGATATAAAAAATAACTGGGAACTAGCTGATGAATGGATAACTAGTAGAAATGAATGGATAATTCATATATGATGAATATATAGCCAACAATTCATGGCATATAACTAGAAGAATGTGAGATAAAAAGAAAAAGAATATAAAAATAATCGATAGTTGATAAATGGATACCAAGAAGAATGTCGATGATAACATGTAGCTAGGCATGGATAGCTCTCAGTTCAACCCGCTTAACTAGAAGAATATGAGGAATTAAAAAATATTTCCAAAATCTCTTCCACTCCATACCTATCTCTCAACCATTTGATCTCCGTCTACGTGATCCAGGCACAAACTACGTGGGTGTGCTAGATCAACGTGGTAATTAAAAAGTGGTAATAAAAACTATTAGATGAACTTGTAATTACGTCGATAGACATTTTTATTTGATATTTGAGGTGGACTACGGCCTATGCTTTTTCATCTACGAACGAGGATAAGACAAGTGTACTATCGAGATTAATTCTATGGAAGTTGTTCAAAATTCAAAATAAACAATTATAATAAAAGGAATATAAAAAATAACTTGTAGCTAACCGATGAATGGATAACCAACAATTCATGACAAATAACTATAAGAATGTGAGATAAAAAAAGAAAAAGAATATAAAAAATAATTGATACATGATAAATGGATAAGAAGAATAATGTCAATGATAACGTGTAGCTAGGCATGGATAACTCACAGTTGAATCGTTTAGCTAGAATAATATGAGGAATACAAAAATATTTTCCATTCCATAACTATCTCTCAACCATTTGATCCCTATCGATGTGATCGAGCTACAAACTATGTGGGTGTGCTAGTTAACATCTGCTAAGTACAGTCCGTGATAGCTGGAAAAATTAAACTTCAACTTCAACTATTCAATTATTAGATACAACTATTCAATTAATAGATAGACTATTAGCCAACTCCATTGATGAGACAACTATTAGCTTAATATCATCTCCAATCATGATTGTAACTTGAACTACAATTGTTGATATATTAAATTTTAAATTAACTATTAGATACAACTATTAGTTGGAAAAATTAAACTTCAACTTCAACTATTCAATTATTAGATACAACTATTCCATTAATAGATACAACTATGAGCTTAACTCCATTGGTAATACAACCATTATCTTAACTTCAACTCCAATCATGATTTTTACTTGAACTACAATTGCCAATATATTAACTTTTAAATTAAATATTAGATACAACCTATTAGCTTAACTCCAATGATTCTACAGCTATTAGCTTAACTTCAACTCTAATCACAGTTATATTGTATAACTATTAGCTTAACTTCAACTCTAATCACTTAAGGCTTAGTATAAGTACATTTGGCATCTAGGAGTCTAGCAAATCTGCACTCGTGTAACAGTCGAAATCCTAATAAAATTGTTCGAACTCCTAATAAACCCCTCCATCTCGTATTTGGGAATCTATCTAATTACGTCGATAAGCATATATATATATTAGAATTTTAGGGTGGAATACCATCTATGGGTTTTCATCTACGAACGATGATGAGACAAGTGTACTATCTAGATTGATTCTATGTGTGTCATCCAAAATTCATAATTAATAATTTAAAAAATAAAAAATAGCTTCGTTAGCAAGTGATAAGTACATTTCATGATAGTTGGAAGATTTTAAATTCAACTTCAACTATTTGATTATTAGAAAAACCTATTCCATTAATAGATAGAAGTATGAGCTTAACTCCATCGTTGATACAACTATTAGCATAGTGTCAACTCCAATCATGAATTTGACTTGAACTACAGTTGCGGGTGTATTAACTTTTAAATTAACTATTAGAAACAACAATTAGTTGGAAAAAATAAACTTCAACTTCAACTATTCTATTATTAGATACAACTATTCCATTAATAGATGCAACTATAAGCTTAACTTCATTGATGATACAACTATTAACTTAACTTCAACTCCAATCATGACTTTTACTTGAACTACAATTGTTGATATATTAACTTTTATATTAACTATTAGATACAACTATTAGCTTAACTCCGACGCTTCTACAACTATTAGCTTAACTTCAACTCTAATCATAGTTATAGTGGATAACTATTAGATACAAATATCAGCTTAACTTGAACTCTAATCGATTAATAATTAGTCGAAGTACATTTGGCATCTAGGAGTCTAGCTAATGTGCACTCGTGTAACAGTCAAACACCTAATAAAATTGTTCGAAGTCCTAATAAACTCTTCCATCTGCTATTTGGGCATCTAGCTAATTACGTTGATAGGTGGATATATCTAGAATTTTTGGGTGGACTACCATATATTGTTTTTCATCTACGAATGATAATGAGACAAGTGTACTGTCCAGATTGATTCTATGGGTGTTGTCCAAAATTCATAATTAATAATTTCAAAAAATAAAAAAAATGCTTAGTTAATATCTAATAAGTACAGCTCATGATAGTTGGAAAATTTAAAATCCAACTTCAACTATTCGATTATTAGAAACTACTATTCGATTATTAGAAACTACTATTCGATTATTAGATACAACTATGAGCTTAACTCCATTGATGATACAACTATTAGCTTAATGTCAACTCCAATCACGAATTTTACTTGAAAAGAAATTGCTGATATATTAACTTTTAAGTTAACTATTAGATACAACAATTAGTTGGAAAAATCAAACTTCAACTTCAACTATTCAATTAATAGATACAACTATGAGCTTAAATCCATTGATGATAAAACTATTAACTTAACTTCAACTCCAATCAAGACTTTTACTTGAAATGCAATTGCTGACATATTAACTTTTAAGTTAACTATTAGATACAACTATAAGTTTAACTCCAATGGTTCTACAACTATTATCTTAATTTCAACTCTAATCACGGTTATATTGGATAACTATTAGCTTGACTATTAGATAAAAATATTGGCTTCACTGGACAATGATTCTACAACTATTAGTTTAACTTCAACTCTAATAGCTTATTGATTAGTCTAAGTACATTTGGTATCTAGGAGCCTAGCTAATGTGCACTCATGTCACGAGTCGAACTGCTAATAAATTCATTTGGAATCCTAATAAAATCCTATATTTGGCAGTTGGGAATTTAGCTAATTATGCCTAATGATGTATATATATTAGAATTTTTGGGTGGACTTACGTCTATGCTTTTTCATCTATGGACAAGAATGAGACGAGTGTATTGTGCAAATTGATTCTATTGGCATCGTTCAAAATTCAAAATTAACAATTATAAAAAAAAATTGAAAATAACTCATATGATAAGCGTAAGTTGTTGTACCTCGGATGTGGGTGTTCAAATGACGGTTGGCAGGTGGTGCAATTAGGACAGGAGGCCTCGAGAGGAGTGGGAAAGTGTTGAGGTGGACAACGCCACTTGGTCCTCCCTCAAGGCTTAAACTTCGTTGCAGGGTCCTTTTGCAGCACGGGAAGACTTCTCACACACCGTTATCCATCATTGTCTCAACGACGATGGTGATCAATCTGATCCTGAACCATCCGATCCATCCGGTAAATCATGCAATGCGTCCTAGGAGTGTAGTAAGATATCCTTCCCTTGCTGTGGTGATTGATTTTCGTGCAAATATGCACAAGGTGCGACATGCCCAATTCCTTATGTGTCATGCAACAAACAAGTGTGACATTCCCAAGATCATATCTTCCCCGCAACAGTTAGGTTGTAAGGGGGATTCACTGCATTCAGTCTGGGGATTGTCTAAGTTCCACTACACTTGGCCTGGGAGTTTTCAAATACCCCGTTGCCTCCCAAGCATGAGTTATAAGATGGATGATCTGGAGCTTCATCCTATCAACAAGGAAAGGCAGTGACTTGGAGTTTGAGACCTTTGAAATATTGATTTCAGTTCTTTTCCTATGCACAGACTCTAGCACCAGCACACCTCAGCACGTTCCCTCCTTGATGATGAATTCGGGAGGAGGAGGCGACTAGGAGATAGAATGGGAGGCTCTCTTCCAAAAACAAGCTCCCACACACATTCACAAATCAATTGTAGCCATGGAGGAAGGAATTTACAGTGTGTTCAAGCTCAGACTGGGGCATGATCCCATCTCTCTCTTACTAATATGCACAAGATTTAGTTAAATTGCATTTTATAGTTGGGAGTTAAAGTAATTAGTAGTTTGTGTGATAGTCGAACTCCTAATAAATTCCTCTAAACTCCTAATGATTTTTTTTGAACTCATGTGATAATTACACTTAGTGGCATGGTAATGTGCAGCTCATGTAATAGTCGAACTTCATCTAGCACTTGGGAGTCGAGTTAATGTGCATAAGGCTTATTCTAACTCCATTTGGAAGCTAAGAGTCAAGATAACTCAGAGTTGTTATATTAATTGCAATAGTTTTATATTAACTTTTAAATTAACTATTAGATGCAACTATAGCTTAACTCGAATGATGATACAAGTATGAGCGTAACACCCACAAATTAACTCGAAGTATTCCGAACATATTAATCTTATTAATATAGTTGTGAACAAAGAATTTCTAGAAATTTTAGATATCATCCAAGAATATATCATGTTTGTTGTATTCAAATACATGGTTAAGATAACCCACAAAAGTAAACATGAAAACATAATTATAAATTTTGTAGAGTTTATAAAAGATTATTTTTAAAGTAATTTTAAATTTTTTAATCAATTGATTATTGGTATAATAATAATCTAATTTTAAGGTTATAATTAAGTAGCACTCTAGTTTATTTAGAGTTAGCCTTTAATTTTTTAAGATGTCATACTTATTCTTCTTAACATATTTTTAACAAAAATGTGGTCTATTAATGAATAAGCTTGTATTAACTTAAACACAATATAAATAATTAATTAATAAACAATATAATAATTTATACATATATAAACACATGACTTACGTGAAAGAATAAAGTATTCCCGGGATTCTTTAAATGGTTGGAATTATAAAGCGAGTGGTGGACGATGGTCTTATCCACTAAAACAAGGGAGGATAGCGGATAGGGTTGTGCAGCCTAGATGTGGCCAGCTAGACTCTGCTCTCCACTCATGTATATCTCTATCTATCTATATCTATCTCTCGCCTCTTTCAATCACAGCAATATGCCATTCAATTAAAATTTGAATATCGTCTTCTCAGATATGGAAACAAAGAGAATGGAAGTCACAAAATCCACAGGCCTTCCTGCTGTGAGTCCTCCTGTGATTGTGTTAAACGGCACAACATGTGAAGGGAGAAGTTACATGAGTCCTCCTGAGGAGGTAATTGAGAGAACAAGAACCAATTTCTGCTGTGAGCGTCGACTCCAATACAGTCCGAACTTCGTATCAGCAGAGCACTACTCCCGCCTTCATTTCGGCTTCCTGCAGCAAGATGCAAGAAATGAACACCAACTGCTTAACTTTCATGTGTACCCAACAATATAGTATAGTCTTCACAATCTCTTATGCTATTTATTGTATACCTATCTGTACTAGTTTATACAAGGTTATCATGTATATTACATGCATGGCATATTTACTTTAATTCCTTTTTTGTATGTATATCCGCCTTTCTCCATGTCTATTTTGTTCAGAGGACATTGTAAATAAACTATTTCTATTGTTTAATTTTGATCAATACAAATTTTACTCATGTAGAAGGAGTTTTTCCTCACAGGCTGCATCTCTAAGTAATAATTTGTATTGTTTTATCTTTTCATAACATTTGCCATTTATCATCATATATCAATCAATAATTATAAAAATAAAATTATTTATCATTATTTATTTTGTAATTTTTTATTACTTGATAATTAATAGAATCATAAATAAAGTGATGAATTTATTTTGTAATTTTTTATTACTTGATAATTAATATAATCACAAATAAAGTGATGGTACTAGACACTTAATTTTGTTTATATAATTAGTTAAACACAGACTTAGCCTTAAACTAATTATCAGATAGTTATAATTATCCATTTATCATATAACACAAATATTGAACTAATTAATATAAACATAAAACAAATATTGTTTAATATAAAAAAACAAAAACAGATACCAAAAAAAAAAAATGTTATCCACTGAAGTACTAAAGCTTATTTAAATCTAATCAAAATTCATTTAAGCATTAAATGAATCTCAATTGTACACTTGTTATGCTTTGGTTAATCTTGTTGATATTTTCAAAAAAATCCAAAATCTTAAATAATATCTAAATATCTCGATCCTTTAATTTATTAACAAATTAATATAATAGTCAATAAAAATTTATATAATTAAATTTAATATATATATATATATATATTAAAATTATAAATAAAAATAAGATATCATTAATTATACATGTAACATGATTTTAATAACTTTTGCGTACAAGTTATCATTAAAAATTATACATCTAATATTATTAATTTTGAGATATAAAAAATTTATTAAATATTTAAAAATAACAATAATAAAAAATATAAATATATCTTAAATATATATAATTTGTAAATAGTCTTTAGTTCAAAGTAACAACATAAATAAAATTTAATTTACATTTGTTTAATACTTTGTAAAAGAGATTTCTAATACTTTAGTTAACATGCTATGGTCTAACTACGTAAATGATTGCATCGAAATTTAGCATTGCCTTATAAATACAAATTAATTCATCTAACATGATTAGAAGGAACCATATCATATTAATTTCGAGATATAAAAAATTTATTAAATATTTTTTTTACAAAGATCAAATAATAAAAAGTATAAATATATCTTAAACATATATAATTTCTAAATAGTATTTAGTCCAAAGTAACAACATAAATAAAAATTAATGCACATTTGTTTAATACTAGATAAAATAAATTTTTAATACTAAATAGTTAATATGTTTCTAGCATTGCCTTATAAATACAAATTAATTCAAAGTTGTTTAATAGTTTGTATTTTAAAGAAATTTAAAAAAAAAATTGAAATAATTTTTTAATACTTTAGTTAACATGAACTAACCACTTAAGTGTGCATTGAAAATTATAAACAAGTGGGATATCTTGTTTAGTGCATTCAATCTATCACAATAATAGAAACAAAAGCCATTATGTGTCAATGTTTTGGATGTTGCTAATAATTGTTGTTATAAGATGGAAGCTATAGAAATAAGGCAGGCTGCTAAAGGCAGCAAGTCCCCCTTTTGATATTGAACATTTATGCCCATAGTAATGTGCAATTATGTTTTTTAATAGTGTGGGTGAATGCTGAAATTTTTGATCGTATAATGTACGTTAATGAGAAAAGGAAACCAAAATTTTAGAGCATTGCCAGGTGGAAAACAAAGGTGGAGGTGCCCACAAATCGAGCTAAAGCCACATACAACAGTGCTTTGCAACGACTACTTGCAGAGAGTAAGGTCAATTGGCTTAACATTATACGAACAAAGGTTGTTGTTGAGGGATCTTTCTTTTATTCAGCCTGCATGTGCATGTTCATTTCATATATGATCTAAGTCCCTGCCTAAGGAATTGCTCCCAATACCAAGTAGTTTAATTAAAAACCAACACTTCATGCTGATACGTGTCAAATAGATGTATTATGATAATGTGACATATGCTTTTACATAAAATAGTTTTCTTATTTCTTGGCTCTATCCATTGAAAACCAAACCAATTCATATTGATAACAAGAGCCACGAGGTGGCAATGTCCCCGACATTGCCACTAGTTGTTGCCACAAGAGAGATGTTGTAGAAAGAAAATTTTGATAAAACAATATTTAGAATATTGCTCCATTTATTAACTTTGATAAAGTTTTGTAGGAAAGAAAAAAGTGTACAAAGCATGATTAAACTTTTATAAGAAGTTCAGTATGAGCGAAGAACATGTATGGACCATGATAACCCATGATGTCTCATTACCAGAAGTCAAGTCTAGAATGACAAGAAGCTATTAGCAAAGTAAGGCACTAGTAATTTTCTAGCAACATGGAATGACAAGAATCTATAATTAGCAAAGTAAGGCACTAGTAATTGTCTAGCAACATGGATGTGTAACTATACTGTTGTAACATAAGTTGAAAGTTCATTAATTTTGATAGTTGTGTAAATGTGGCAAGTAAACTAATGAAGGCAAACAAAATTGTGTCAGAATAATCTCTCACATTTAATTTGAATATGGAGGAATTTGGAATTGTGATAATTACATTTAAATTAGAAAAATAATTTCCTATTTTCAATTCCGAATGCGAGTTCCCTCTTACTACGGTGGATAAGGAAACTGAGAAACAAATGGATAGAGTTAAATCTTAAATTGGCAAGCACATGATACCATATGTCAATTGAAAATTGTAAATGATAATTAATGCAACATTATGTATTTAAGTGACTATTTCAATACAAGGTATTATGCTTTAAACATCAAATTANAACATCAATTTATGTTGGCTTTTTGTTGAAACTACTACCAAAAATAAAATATCTAAAATGATTATTCTTCACTTTATCTTAAATTTATTAATCTTGAGGATACTTTTTTTTTATGACTCTTCTTCTTCTTTTATATATATATATATATTATTTTTTAATTATACTATTTATTAAATTGTTATCAAATTTAAATTATAGTATTTATTAGCCATACATAAAAAGATAACAAGATTGTTCTCATGCTTGTTGTAAAGAGACATGCAAAGAGACATGAAAAAATGCAATGATTTTATATAAACCATTTGTTATCTTGCTTTCTAAAGGGGTTGGTTTAGTTTATATTGTATTCACCAATTGTTTTTCAATTTACTTTTATTTTAATCATATAAATATGCCTAGTAAGTACATATATGTATTTTTACTACTTACATTTTATAATCTTTATATGAATGTTAAGTAGTATATATAATATATATATATATTATTTCAAGATATATATATATATATGAAAGTCAAATAACATATATAATATATATATTTGTTTCAAGCCATATATATATAAGTTTATAAAATATATATGACACATAAGTCACACATAAGTCATGTATAGATAAAATATAGTTCAATTCAAACAAACTTTATTAAAAGAACAAATTATAAAACATTTAAATTAATATATAAGTTAAGTTTTTTAATTAGAAATTTTCGTCTAAGCTCTTTTATTTATCAAATAAAATTATAATTTTACATTTTTTAATTTAAAAGAAAATTATCTTTATGCCAAAAATAATTATTATTGTTCTAATTATTTGTAAATTGTATTTAATTTGACCTGAGGTAGATAGATTAAGGAGGGTTCTACTCTTCAATTCCCAACACGGTCGAAAATCGATACGCATTGTATTCTTAGCGGTTGTATTACGACAATTGATGCCTCTTGTATTGTATGCTTCGCCTTCTGAAACACCAAGCATGCAAAAGGTATGTGTAGAGGATACATCGGGATTCATGAGAGTCATGGCTTACATATGGGTTCTCCTCTTGTTCTCATGTTTTCTCCTTTCACCATTATCAACAATGTATGCAGAATCCCACCACTTCCAAATTGATTATGGCTGAGGTAGGTGTTAGTCCTCCAAGTTGCTATTGTCATACACAAAATTAGCATAAGTGTCATTCTTGCATTTGATAATCATAACTTTTTTTTTCAGTGTTGACAGTCATACCCATGGTAAAGAAACAAATCTTAAGAAATCGTACTTGCTTATCAAGATCAAATGGACACCTTGCCAGAAGAACAATATTGTCATCATAGAGAAGAAGGATAATAACTATTCCAACTAAAAAATACCAGCACAACCTGCTTCTTATTGACTTTAAACCCTCAAACATTATATATATAATTTAAAATATAAAAAAAAAAACTTTAAAATGTTTTTTTTTTATATATTTATATGTTATTAATTTAAAAATATTGTAAAACCATTTATATAAAAATAAATAAGATTACCTATTAACCTTACTTCTACAGGTTAAAAAAAAAGATAAGAAGAAACGCGCAAAAACAAAGAATAGTTACTTTTTTCGTTAAAAAGCATAATTCACATGTTTTTTTTCACCCAAAATAAAAGACAATATCTTTATATAACTATTTGTAAAGTTGTAAAAAAAAACATCAACAGAGAGATAAACACTCCGGAATGATTCACATGTTTTTTTCACCCAAAAAAAGACAATATCTTTATATAACTATTTGTAAAGTTGTGAAAAAAAACATCAAATGGAAAGATAAACAGTCTGGAATGATTCACATAATTCGCTATCCACCCACTAATAAAAAAAATTAAAAAAATATTGTGCAAAAGATATAACCAAATCAATAACCTTGATGTCAAGGCAAGCATTTCTATCGAAATGCTTTGGATCAAAAATATTTCACACCATAAAAACCAGAAATGTACTGGATAAACAGATCTTCATTTACACAACTTTTCTTAAAAGAAGGCCGTTCTAATGAACTTCTATATTATATCAAAGGATTCTTCCAAAAAGCAACAAATTAACCTAGACACTTTACCACCATTAATTCCCAAAAATCCATCCTTATAACTACGCGAGGCTACTGGTGCATCTCAATCTCGATTAGCTACCCACTGTGCTCTTCTGATTTTAAGCTACTAGATCTGGATATTTATCCGGGAGAGGTGTGTGGTCGAACTGCGTAAACTCCCTTAAGAAAGCGAGGTTCGTGGCTATAGGATTTTTATTTACTGCCAGCTATGGTGATGCATTCTGATTTTCCAAAGGGCTTTAAATTACCATTATCATATGGTTTTTTATATCAATTATTTGAAAGTAATTGTAAAATTTTATATCAATTGAGTAACTGTAAAACTTTTTAAGACTTTTTTAAGGACTAATTATTTGAAATTAAAGTAATCACACAACATCAACATCAACCCCATAAATCAACAGCTATTTCAACCCCATAAATCAACAGCTATTTGCTATGTGCATTTACCTCTCCCTAATTCTTAATAAAGTTTTCTTATTAAAGTTTTCATATTACTTTTTCCATTATTTCCTATATATTTATTCACCTAATGAATTGCTTAGGATAGAAACCAACATGAAAAAAACCATAAGAGTGTTTTAGTCTACTTATTTTCTTTTATAATATATATATATTACTTCCAATCCATTGGAATGACATTCCTATGGGAGAAAAGCTTTACCCAACCATTTGCAACTCAACAGTTCATAAAACAGACTTAAAATATGGACCCGTAGCTTGGGTGATCTAGCAAAGGACTTGCATTGAAATCTGCAAACAAGCACAAGGTCACATTACATTAAAATCTGCAAACGAGCACAAGCCCCCTACTAGCATTGTGTAAAACGTATTAAATGAGATTATCTCTGTAAAAGTAAGAATAATATATATATATATTTGTATTTTTGTATTTTTGGCTTTGTTACACCTTAACTAATTTTTTTAAAACAAAGTTTCAACTTATCTAATGAATCTTTACAGGCGCCTGTAAAAGAATGGCCGAGGGTTCGGTTCGATTCAAAACTGTTTGAACCGAATATAAATCTTAACATTTCAGACAATTCTTGAAATCATTCAAAAACCCTAAATGGGCATGGTGTTTCCAAGACAGTGGTGAAAGCATTGCTTTTCTTCACCTACAGTAATCAAGGGAAGTTATCAGTGAAGTATTCATAAAACTTATTTGCTAATTAAAAACTCAAAGGTTTCAAGATTATGTTTTACATCATGTGTCTAATCTTCAAGAAAACCGCTTTGAGCAACCTTTTCACAGATTTTAGACCTGGGCAAGCAATTTTGTACACAATAAACACAGTAATATGTATTACTCTGCCATAAATTATAAAAATACAAACATAGATAAAACTTGTTGTGACTGAGACCTTTCTCCACTCAAAAACTTCGACCATGAGCAGAGCAAAAAACTCTATCGTTGAATCTTCCAAAAACATAAGCCGGGCTATGGCAGATTAGATACAAAGTGGGTAGCTCATTAAGTCTGTGAAAAGAGAGGCTTCCCCACTCTGCCCTACTTCGCATTATAACTCTAAGCGCTCAACTTTCTCAGGATCAAATTCTCTGATCTTAACAACCACTTTTTCAAGGCCATAACATGCAGCCATTTTTCTATTTTTCTGAGAACAACACGAGAGCCAATCCCCAGGGCACACACCAACTTCAAATGCTATTTCTATTGATCCCACCATGATCATCAAATAAATAAAAACCCAAACGAAATACAGCTGGCAGATAAGGCAATATGGGGGATCTAAACTGATCAGTAGGTAAAAGTAAAACCCATAAACGACTGCTGCACTGCCCTTGTAGGCTTGCACAATGAATGTAATGTACATACAATCTGTATATAAATACTATACGGTAGGCAGATTCTCAAAAGCGAGAGATATTAACCTAAAACTATTAGCCCAGCTTGTACTTTACCAAGTATATACCAAAAATCTCTATGTATTTCAAACCTTTCACGCCTCGCCCGCGCAGTGTTCACGATTATCGCCATTAATATTTATATAATTTTTGATAGAGCATTGAAGCATGCCCGCAGATTTTTTGGCAATAAAAACACTACACTTCGATCGTCTCTCAATGCATGCCCTTTCTAGACCTGCAAACCATGCACAAAGAGCAATTTGTACACAATAAACACAGTAATATGTATTACTCTGCCATAAATTATAAAAATACAAACATAGATAAAACTTGTTGTGACTAAGACCTTTCTCCATGCAAAAACTTCGACCATGAACACAGCAAAAACCTCTATCGTTGAATCTTCCAAAAACATAAGCCGATCTATGGGAGATTCTACAAAGTGGGTCTCTCATTAAGTCTGTGAAAAGAGAGGCTTCCCCACTCTGCCCTACTTCGCATTATAACTCTAAGTGCTCAACTTTCTCAGGATCAAATTCTCTGATCCTAACAACCACTTTTTCAAGGCCATAACAAGCAGCCATTTTTCTATTTTTTTGAGAACAACAGGAGAGCCAATCCCCAGGGCACACACCAACTTCAAATGCTATTTCTATTGATCCCACCATGATCATCAAATAAATAAAAACCCAAACGAAATACAGCGGGCAGATAAGGCAATATTGGGGATCTAGCGCAACGACGTCCCTATGCTAACAAATGCTTATACAGTAGTAGAGACGATGGCATCGCAGGTGCTTTCATCTGCAATACCCAAGATTCAAATGTTTTCGAATCGAAAGCCTAGCCCCTGTCAAAACAAAACAATAAAACCATCGCCATGCATATTATCCGCGCACACTTAAATATGAAAAACGGAGACCATATGTAAGCATAGTGAAAGCGGCTAGTGTGTACAGTAATACCCATATTCATGTTGGTGGTAATAGGGGATATTGGATAGCAGAGTTTCGTCAATATTGAAGACCCACGCATCCTTCCCGTCTCCTGCAAGTTTGAGAGTTTTGGCATACTCTATAATGATTAGGGCTGCAACTTTTGATTCCTCCCAATGCAGGCCTGTTGGCATCATATATTTCTTCACATAGCCCACGCAGTTTGATGGGACGACGTCCCAACCTTTGAGGTTGCCCCTCTCCACGCTCAATCTCCAGGACGCATAGCTGCATAGCTGCTTCGACTTGGACGACCCACTGGCTGGAGCCGTGCTGTGCAGGAGGAGGAACAAGAGAAACGGGAATGCAATGGGCGTTGCCACCGTGAATGCCATTGGAACAAGTAACTATAAAGACTTATTTGACGCTTCGCTTATTGCAATTAGCGAGGAGACGAGTGTTTATATAATACCCCAGCCCACCCTTGGTAAAAGTAAAACCTATAAACGGCTGCTGCACTGTAGGCTTGTACAATGAATGTAATGTACATACAATCTGTATATAAATACAATACGGCTCGCAAATTCTCAAAAACCAGAGATCTTAACCTAAAACTATTAGCCAAGCTTGTACTTTACCAAGTATATACCAAAAATCTCTATGTTTTTCAAACCTTTCACACCTCGCCGGCGCAGTGTTCACGATTATCATTTCAAACCTTTCACGCCTCGCCCGCGCAGTGTTCACGATTATCGCCATTAATATTTATATAATTTTTAATAGAGTATTGAAGCATGCGCGCAGATTTCCTGGCAATAAAAACACTACACTTCGATCGTCTCTCAATGCATGCCCTTTCTAGACCTGCAAACTATGCACAAAGAGTTGAAACACTTGGCATTTGATAGCACTTAGATCGTCTCTCAATGCATGTCCTTTCTAGACCTGCAAACCATGCACAAAGAGTTGAAACACTTGGCATTTGATAGCACTTAGAATATGACAAACTTTAAATGCAATGTTTACAAATATTGGTTGTATTAAAATTTTGCTGATGAAAGCTCGCCGCCGGGTCTTGGGGAACAATGTTGGAAAATGTAATTAATTCACAGATCTGTATTTGATCTCCAGCCGACTCTGTCAGAGTCTGTAGAAGCCACGATCTTGTCTGTCAGTATGACAAGAAGAAAAAGTCCACATGTAGGCAGCGTAACTCAGTCGAATTTATTTCAGAAGTTAAGTTGTTAGGTAGGTAGTTATTGCAGCGTTTAATGCAAAGTAAGTCGGCAAGTAAGTCGGTTTATGCTGAAGCAACTTTCAGATTGCCTATAAATAGAAGAAGCATTTTGTAATTTAGTTTACAGAACAAAAAGAACACACAGAACAGAGAGAGAGAACACGAACAGATAGGAAAAGATAGAAGCAGAGGAACTCCGGGTGAGAAAGTGAAGTCGAAGCTCAAGCTTCTGTGCATTTGATTTAGCCGTTGAGCTGAAGCTCTGTAGACGGACGAGTTTGTAACATACAAGTTTGTATTACTTTGTATTTCCGCATAGTTAATATATGAAATAGTTTGTGGTTGAATTCATGATTATTTAGCCGCTCATATTTCCAGATTTACTTCTGTAAATGTCTTTTACTGTTACTGATAAGTAAAAGAACAAGAACCCATAAAAATCTCACCGCGTGAAAGTTCCAGGTTTTACCGCACTTTGTTCGGCTCAAATATTCCTACATATTTGGGCATATGTTTTCCATAAGTTATTTGGATTTGTAAATGTGGTCATTTTACTTCATCTTACGCACAGGTGAAAAGTATTTGTAAAATTCTTAAGTCTTTAGACTAAGAATCATATTCTATCAATCTAGTCGCATCAAGCACCAAACTTGATCGCAGAGAAGTTGATCGCATCAAGCATCAACTTGATCGCATCAACGCGCAGATAAGTTGATCGCATCAAGCATCAACTTGATCGCATCAACGCGCAGATAAGTTGATCGCATCAGGCATCAACTTGATCGCATCGCAGATAAGTTGATCGCATGAGGCATCAACTTGATCGCACCGCAAAAAAATTGGTCGCAGTAAAAAGGTGGTCGCGGTAAAAACAGGTCGGAGTTAAAAAGTGAAAATTATTTTCTTTTAAAAATTGACTGAGCGCTAAACACAAGTTTAGTTGGCTTGGTTTTGGCTATCTGGTATCAGAGCTAGGCTATATCAGAGCGAGGTTATATCAGAGCAAGGTTATATCAGAACAAGGTTTATATCAGCCCAAGATTTTAGGAAAGAAATCTTGTCTTAAAAAGTGGAAATTAATTTTCTACGGAAAGTTAATTAAAAATTAAAAATGGCTTCCACTTCCGGTTCATTACAACCTCCAAGTTTTACAGGAAAGAATTATGAATATTGGTCTTTAACAATGAAGGCTTTATTCAGAGGACAAGATGTCTGGGAGATAGTTCAGCATGGTTATGCAGAACCAGCAGACATGGCTGCATATAACAATCTCACACAGGCTGAGAAAGATGTCTTGAGAGAACAGAGGAAGAAAGATGGAAAAGCTCTGTTTTTCATACATCAAGCTATGCATGAGAGCATACTCCCAAGAATAGTAGCAAAGACTAATGCCAAGGAAGCATGGGATGCATTGGAGACTGCCTATCAAGGTTTAACCAAGGTAAAGACATCCAAGCTGCAGATTCTGAGAAAAGATTTTGAATCTTTGTGCATGAAAGATTCAGAGAATGTAGACACATTCTACACCAGAGTTGTTGGGTTGATAAACCAACTGAAATCTCATGGAGAACCCGTATCAGACCAAAGGGTTGTTGAAAAAATTCTCAGAAGTCTTCCCCCAAGATTTGAAAGTCTGGTTGTGACCTTAGAGGAACACACAGACATGTCAACTTTCAGCATTGATGAGCTGCAAGCTTCACTCATCAATCATGAACACAGAATCAGCAGATCACAGACATCATTGGAAGGTGCATTTGTAGCACAGTCATCCGTAAGCCGTGGTAGAGGCAGGGGGAGAAACAACTTCAGAGGCAGAGGAAGAATTTCTTCAAGAGGAGGACGAGGCAGAAGTCCTGCAAATGTCGGTGGCAGAGGAGATAACCAGAACCCAAGTCAGCCAAGTGGCCAGAGGTTTGATAAATCAAAAATTCAATGTCATTACTGTAAGAAGTTTGGTCATTATGCATATGAATGCAGGAAGAAACAATATGACCAAGGAAGGCAAAGCCCAAGTCAGTCGACCAGCACCAACACTTCGACAGGTGCAATGTTAATGGCATCGACATCTCCACTTGAATGCAATGCTGTTCAAGAAAGTCCACATGACATATGGTACTTAGACTCAGGTTGCAGCAACCATATGATTGGTAATTTAAATCTATTTTCCAGTCTAGATACTTCAATTAAAACA
>LPNX010507130.1:520163-534226 GCA_001517045.1 Pseudotsuga menziesii | reverse complement strand
TAACTCAGTCGAATTTATTTCAGAAGTTAAGTTGTTAGGTAGGTAGTTATTGCAGTGTTTAATGCAAAGTAAGTCGGCAAGTAAGTCGGTTTATGCTGAAGCAACTTTCAGATTCCCTATAAATAGAAGAAGCATTTTGTAATTTAGTTTACAGAACAAAAAGAACACACAGAACAGAGAGAGAGAACACGAACAGACAGGAAAAGATAGAAGCAGAGGAACTCCGGGTGAGAAAGTGAAGTCGAAGCTCAAGCTTCTGTGCATTTGATTTAGCCGTTGAGCTGAAGCTCTGTAGACGGACGAGTTTGTAACATACAAGTTTGTATTACTTTGTATTTCCGCATAGTTAATATATGAAATAGTTTGTGGTTGAATTCATGATTATTTAGCCGCTCATATTTCCAGATTTACTTCTGTAAATGTCTTTTACTGTTACTGATAAGTAAAAGAACAAGAACCCATAAAAATCTCACCGCCTGAAAGTTCCAGGTTTTACCGCACTTTGTTCGGCTCAAATATTCCTACATATTTGGGCATATGTTTTCCATAAGTTATTTGGATTTGTAAATGTGGTCATTTTACTTCATCTTACGCACAGGTGAAAAGTATTTGTAAAATTCTTAAGTCTTTAGACTAAGAATCATATTCTATCAATCTAGTCGCATCAAGCACCAAACTTGATCGCAGAGAAGTTGATCGCATCAAGCATCAACTTGATCGCATCAACGCGCAGATAAGTTGATCGCATCAGGCATCAACTTGATCGCACCGCAGATAAGTTGATCTCATGAGGCATCAACTTGATCGCACCGCAAAAAAATTGGTCGCAGTAAAAAGGTGGTCGCGGTAAAAACAGGTCGGAGTTAAAAAGTAAAAATTATTTTCTTTTAAAAATTGACTGAGCGCTAAACACAAGTTTACTTGGCTTGGTTTTGGCTATCACACAAGACCCTAGATAAACGTCACTTGCAGGAACCAATAAACATGTAAAAAAATAGCTTGAAAAAATATTATTTAATATACCTAAAAATCAAACTATACAAAAACTTTATAAAACACAAAACATTTCTCATATAAACCCCCATTTCTCATATAAACCCCCAATTAATACGCGTGAGGGATTCATATATATATCCCTCAAGCGGGGACATAATGATAATGTGACATATGCTTTTACATAAAATAGTTTTCTTATTTCTTCGCTCTATCCATTGAAAACCAAACCAATTCTTGATATGAATTATCATCAATTTATTGTAGACTGGAAAATTGTCAAGCGTATTGTTCAACCCATTTTACAGTTCGACAAGAATTTTATGCCTTAAAATGAATCCATAAGTCTTGTTCTAGTGTGTGATGTTATAACATACCCTCCTGTCTCGATATTGCCTTATCTGCATGATACTGTAGGTGCTGCATGAGCATGCCTTATCCGCATGATAATGGATGTTAATAGTTGGTGCCATTCATAGCCAGTGAGTCAGGCAAGTAAGTGTGAAGCTAATATCTTAAGATTGAAGGCAGAGTGTGGACCATAAGGCTATTAGTACTTACTATATGGATATTACCTTACCTACTGGGCAAACAGTGCCAGGCTACCTTTTCGAGCCCATTTCACAAATATATTTGAAACAAAGCAATTCAACGCCCAGACCGTAGTAATGAGGAAGGTATCAAGTCACTTGCATCTTGATTGGACTCTCAGTCTAAGAGACAAAATGGTGGCGTTTTTCTCCTGGAATACAAATTTTATACAAACCAAACCAATCCTTGATATGAATTATCCTCAATTTATGTGAATTATGACAGTAAATAATATGTTTTGACATGAAATATAATTTTAATTTAGATTTTAGATATTAATAGCAATAAAAGACATGATTTATTGCTCTATAATCTTCTCTTTACATACTGTATCATGCCAAACACTAGATTTATTGCTATTGTATGCACTACTCTTAAAAAAACTTTTATATATATTTCTTTTGGAGATTTCAGAATGTGGGCAATTTAAAGTATACTTGGCCATTAGCATCATATATCATAAGCTATCACCCAAATAAATCAAGCTTGCAACTAACGTTGTTGGCCAGTCTTTGCTTGCGTCTACATGAATCTCTCTGGCGATATACATTACCAGGCTTCAGAGAAGCTTAACTGTTGGAATGCATTCACACTATTCATGACTTTTTTTTGAAATCGGTGATTTTCTGCTTCGAATTCTCCAAATACTTTTTCCCAACAGGTTTTGCAAATTAATAGATGTGGACTCAGATAGAGCAGGTTTTCCAAATTAAGAGATGTGGACTCAGATAGAGCTAAATTTTCTAATTGAATGTGGGATTTTGAACAATTGATTCAAATTTCGAGTTCCCAGCGGCCGAAATTTATTCACAAGCCGAGCATTCTAGTTTGTGGGCCACTGTAATCTATTGTCCTCGTTGTGCTAAATTTGAAATTGTATCTTTATGTTTACACATTGTACAATATAACCTAGTATTCCTACTTTATATATATTGCTTTAGCTTGATTACTCGCCTACATGTGTCATAAAAGGAAAACCATAAATAAAGTGAGTGGAACCCAACAACAGTAGCAATCACTACAATAGTCACAGTATATTCTTTTGTAGATCACCCACTAGCTTATGCAGCATGTAATACCACACATGTAGTAGCAGCCCATAGTAATGTATTTGTAGGTCATTAGGAGACAGACCTGTTTGCTAAAGCGGACGTTCAAAATTGGGCATTGTAACCCAGCCACAGGCTTATATTGGTTTAAAACAAAGGTTTCCATCCGATCTTTTCACTTGTGCTCATTATTGTGAAGGGATGGCATGCTAACTTCAACTTTAAATTTAAGGCTAACAATTCAGTTGTTTGGTAATGGCGTATACGTGTGTTTACATCCTTCAGTGAAAGGTAACATTAACTAAAAAATAATCTGAAGCTTTCGCTTAATGCAAGTTTGACTTTGATGAATTCAGCTTGTTGGAAGATCGATTTCTGTTGAATGGAAAAAGGCCTTTCTTTGCCAAGCTACTTACCAGGGCATCAATAGATTGATTGATTATATAGGAAAATGACGGTGGGATATTTGCCAAGGACATTGGGATCATCACTGCCTTACCATCTAGTTTTAGTTTTATCATGTGGGAAACAGTTGGCGATATAACTTATGACCTCGTGTTTTAAAATAAATAGGGAGCACAGCGGGTTAGGTTAAACGCTATTCAAAGTCCTACCTTAGCCATCATTTAAATGATAAAAATCCTATCGTAGCCAGAGGATGAGCGACAAATAACATGACATGAGTTAGATGAACGACCTCTCCCTCACGTGTTGCTTCTTTACACATGCCATACACCCGTCTTTAGACCTGCGTCCAAGTGCCTTCATTGAAGCAAAGAGTATTCACGGGTAGCATGAGAGCGAACGCAGCAATTTTATATCAAGACCAAGTGGATGAAGGGTAGAGAAGGAAGGCCTCTTGGTTTTGTTGTTCCTCTGCAATGTTCTTAGGGTTTGTTTAATGTCCATAGGTCTGCCCAAATGTGGACACGAGAGGTAGTTGATTATGTGCAAAAAGACAATTACTAGACACGACTAGATTGGAGCAGGTAATTTCAGACTGAACATGGAAGAGATCCCACAAAAGTGGGATGAGTCACTGAGCTGTAGCATCCCTATTCAATTGGTAGCTTCTGAAATAAGATGCAACATTTCGTTACGTCTAAGAGAGCATAAATCAATAATTTAATGAGGCTGTTGAATCTGTTGTTCAAGAATTGGTTCAAGATGGATGCATGGGGATTGTTTTATCTGATATGAAAAAGATGAGCTTATTTCTGAATCTGCATTCACCAGGATTTTGTTTTAAAGTGGTGAGCCAGTATATAATTATTATGAGGATGAGTATGAGATGGAAACTTTGAAGAAGCTGGGATTTGCTATCACGAGTCAAGTATATATAAACTTTGTTAGGTCCTGATGGTGATGTTGATATGAATATGCTCATGGAATGAAAATTTGGGGTAATTCTATCTGAGTAAAGCTTAAAGTGTCTTAAGCTACCCAAAGACAATATTTTATAGGGTAAGTATGAGTTGCCTTTGTGTCACAGTTGTATGTATGAGTTGCCTTTATATGGTAGAAATGAGTTGCCTTTATATGGTAGAAAGCAATAAGTATTTATATATAAATGAAGCAAAATTACCTGAGTTTGGCAAAAGTTTTTAAAAGTTTTTGTGGTTTCTCTGTTAAAGAGAAACCAAAAATTGGTTCCTCATACATGATAACCATTTAAACTGACAACCCAAACTCTTATTAGAAGCAAATGATTGAATAACTGATAGCTATTTGTAATCCAGTGGATAATGAATTAATGGTATCTACTTTAATTATGAATTGCTTTTGTCTGCATAAAATATCAATTTTGTTAGCTATGACATGAAACTCTGGCCCTTCAGTGTAGTCTTTGGAGACAAAGGCGTTCCTCTCATCCAAGTCGAATACAAAGTTCACAATAGTGTTTTTAAATTAGTTGTAGCTTAGTTTTGGATGCCCTTTTATGTTGAATATTGTTTTTGGGTTTTGAGAATAAATTCCCAGCATAAAAAAATACTTTAACCAAGACAAACTGCATCAAAAGCAAACAAGACTCTTCACGCCCTTCCATTGCATCTGCCTTTTTATTTCCTTTTAATAGTCTGAATTTTTTTAAGTGAGAGGTGGTAGATATTTGCGAATTTGTTTAATCCAGCTTGTAGAATATAGTTTTTTTAGTAAAGTAAAGTAATAATTTATTAAACCATGCACCAACCTCCTCCATTGCCTGTTTAGTGCCCATGCTGATCTCTTTAGGTACTCAATTCTCCAGCATCTTTTGTAAAATAGAGGAAGGGCACAGAAGAGACTAACCAACTTTATTCTCTTTACTTTATATTTTTTTTCCTTACGTCTCGTTTCTGTGCGTATTATACGTTAAGAGAATACGAACTATTGAAAAAATTGTTGACATTTCAGATTTATGCGTGAATGGTATGCAAGACTTTTTAAAACACAAAATAACAAAAAAAGAACAGAAAAGCAGTGTGAAATAATGGTTCTCCACCTTCCTGATTGCTTCTGCCTTCTTCTATAGTGCTAATTTGTTTAATTAAAGAGGTATATTTTTTTTATTGGGAAGGAAAAAAAGGAAAAATTTATTAATCTATGGAGCTCGCCGCTTAGTTTGATATTTTGTAGTACTTGACAACCTACTTGTACTGAAATGTACAACTTGTGTGAACCAACGGGCCCAAAGAAACTAACTTTTCTCAGTTTATATTTGTTTTTATTTTGATAACGTTTAGTGTTATTCCCTTGAGGTAGATGATCGCAGAAGCATATCTTGGACGTGATGTCGAAGATGTTTGGGTGGATTTTTTTTTGCGTGGAATTCAGAGAGCCAGAAATGGAGTACCAAAGCATATATGGGTAAAAAGATTGAATTCACAAGCATAAACATAAATTGAATTCATGTGTCATTAAAAATGGTTTATCAGAAACTTCAAAATCAATATTTTCAACAATGATATCATAATTGTCTTTTTTTTAAGCTTCCAGGCTGGAGAACCTGCAGCTCTTTGTGCATCTTAGAGTTGCTTTGTAATAGAAAAAATGAGCAAACTTATATATAATATCTGAAGCAATCTTTGACAAGAAACCTGTGTGCTAGTCATGCCATGGGAGCTTGAATGTGAGCTATCAGGCACTGATGGTGTTATTTAATCCATGCCCATTCGCTGGTATGGGGATTGAATGTGAGCTATGAGGCGGTGGTGTTCTTTATTCCATGCCCCTTCGCTGGTATGAGCCTGCCTTTCAGTCTTCTCACTGGTATGAGCATATCATCCTTCTGGCAGTAGGGAGATTTACCCATATTCAGGGTAGGAGTCGCATCGAGTCGCATCTTTCTCTTCATGGTAGGAGATTTACCCGTCTTCATGGTAAAAGAGAATAGTGGAATTATCCATCTACTAGATGAGGGGAACACAATTACAGATGGTAAACATGCAGGGGAATAGATGACAAACATGCAAGGATACACTCGTCAAAGCCAAGGAAATACGATCGGTAACATTTTATGTTTATAAACTAATGCTATCTCCAAGATAGCATTAATGTAAATGAAAATGATGTTAGGTATATAATATCTCAATGCAATTTTAATCCTAACTTGAAACATGCAAAAATTAAATTGGCCTTGATATGAGGCCAAATAACGTCTCAAAGTTTACTATTGGTCAAAGAAACATTCACAGGAGGAAGATAACATAAATAATAAAATATTATATTGGTATTTGTGTAGAACATAAGATAAACTCTTAAAATGTATCTTGGTTTTTGTGTAGATTATTAGAACCGGCGGCAAGCGGATACATAGTGTCCCTGCTAGTAATAAGACGATAGATAGCAGGGACTAATAAGACGATAAATACACTTGGTTAATGTGACTATGTAAATTCAAATGAAATAGAGTTGATTTCAACCAAATCTAGAATCCTCAACTTCCAATTGAGTAATCACAAATCCATAAAAAAGTCAAAATAATTTACAAACAAATTGCTTATTACTAAGTTAACATTGACTATGTACTCAATTTGAGTGCACATTCTTTAAGGTTAAACTATTTTCTCTCTCAAAGAATTAAAACTATACAAAGTTGAATGGATTTGTTCCAAGAGTTTAGTAATTTTGGTTTATGATATGTTTTAAAAAATTCCCCTACAAAGTTTAGTTTAATATAAATAGTGTCGAAACAAAGCAAATTTACAAACCAACACCCACTAAAGTATTTAAATTTGAATCTTCATCTATGCTCATTTATGCTTGTCATAGTTCAAAAAAATATAACATAACATCAAATAAATGGATCTCTAATTTTAAAAACCAAAGGTGATGGTTTAAGCTTAAATTCAAAGGCGTTTATAAAATTAATTAGCTCTTTAAACTCCATGGGCTTGTTTTAAAGACTCCTATAAAAAATGCTTTCTTAAAATAAATCATTTCTTTAATTTTTATATGTATATTTTAATTCAAAATTTGCTTATCAAAACAAGAACCAACCACAAAGTGGCAATATGGCTAGACATGCTTTATAAGTTTTTTAAATAAGTTATTTTGTAGAATCTTTGATTCAAGAATGTTTGTTCACACATACTTAGTAAAAATTAAAAATAAATAATAATAAAATGTTATATTCATAAAACATTTTTTAAATTCATCATTTCAAATTCATTGACTCTGTTCAACATAAAGTTACTTATAAAAATATATATAAATTATAGATTTTATAGTTCATGATTATAAAGAAATTGTAGTGTATCAATTAATATAATGTCATAGAGTTAAAGATAGATCTTATGTTATTGACTTTATGTTCAACATAAAGTTAATTATAAAAAATATATAAATTATAGATTTTATAGTTCCATGATTATAAAGAAATTGTAATGTATCATTTAATGTAATGTCATAAGGTTAAAGATAGATCTTATGTTTTTATGAGTTTATTATCTACATGTTATATGGGTAGCTTTTGTTTAATAAATTAAAAATTTAAGTTTATAAAACTATAATAGTATTTTGACAATTTAATTTAAAACACTTAGTAATTCTAACAAGAGTCAACATATATACTAGTGTAAAACCCTTGTTAGAATCAATTGATAAAGGAACATATATACTAGTGTAAAACCCTTGTTAGAATCAATTGATAAAGGGCCATTGATGAAAATCCAATGTGAACCTGCCACTAATCATTGCAAGCCCCAAGGTATTATAAAGGTATATCAATATCATTCCTAGATGAAAATAAGCCAGATTCAATAGATAGAGATCTGTTGGAAGGAGGGTCATAAGTAGATTCCCACATCAACTTACACGAGATAGGATTAGGAGCTAATTTTCTTTCATTTATTGGATAGTAACCTGTAGAAAGAGCATACCACCAAGTAGGACTTTCTCTTGTGCAATTTTCATTGCCTAGATCAGCCAAGATTCACAATTTACTGGAGGTCATAAATTATGCCCTTGAGTGCTGGCATCTTCTGGAGTTAGTAAAGGTACAATATCCAAATTCTAACTTTATTATTCAAAATGCATTCAACTTTCTATGATAAATAATATTTAACTTTATTCATATTAAATTATTAAATTAAAATCAATATGTTTTAAAATATAATTTTTGAAATATCTAATCTTAAATTTTAAATCAATATGCATAAATAAAATAAAATAATAAAATTTAAATATATATTATAAAAAAATGAGTCAATTAAATTTTTATGTCAATAGAGCTGTTTATTTGAGATTTGGGGTGGACTACGGCCTATGTTTTTTCATCTACTTACGAAGATGAGACAAATGTACTCTTAAGATTGATTATATGGTATTCATTCACTGATAGGCCACAAGTTGAGTGTTACTAACAAGTTAAGTGCCATGAACAAGTTATGTGATACTTCTTCTCCATGCTTATTGTGAACGATATTCATAGAATCAATCTTGACAATAGCCTTGTCTAATATTCATCCATAGATAATAATAAAAAATCCAAATTGTCTCTTATTCCATCATTATCTTTCAACAATTTAATCTCTATCAATATGATCCAACCACGAACTTTGGTTGTGGTATTAATATTATGTATCATCANTATATATGCAATTTTATTAATAGTATTTAATTTTGATCACACCAACCTTTAATATGGTTGGATTTTTTGGTGTGTATGGGATTTTAACCGATGAGCTTTCCTCTTAGGGGACGTCTTAACCATACCCCGCCACCAATTGTTTTACATCTCACTAATAAATAAATGATCAATATACTTTATATTATATAAATAATAAAATGAGGATGACTAAATCAAAGCATTAGATTCAAGAGAAGTGAACTCTGTTCAAACCCACAATTTGTAGATTCATTTAATTTTTCATATCTTTCTTTCAATCAAGTCAATAAAAGTGTTAGCTTTCTATTAAATTTCTTTTATCTATTAGCAAAAGATCGTAGTGCTTGTTTGCGCTATATCAAGTCTCTAGCTTCAACATCAAAGAAACATATGCTCACACGAATTCATCACTGGAAGCAAACCCACGAATGCACATTTCTTGGGTGAGAACAGAACTTTTAAGTAATATGACCATACAAATTCAAAACTTAGATTAAAAAGTTAATTTTACAGAATTACACTGTTCTCCTTTTATGTTTTCTATCTATATAATGATTACCATCATAAATTGAACCACTTTTGATAATGTACACTAGCATAGTTAGAAAATGTAATCAAATTATTACAGTGACAAACACATATGTTAACCATTTATAGAAAATTGAATATAACCATTAAAAAACTCCAACTCCATGTTAGCCAAACACACTGTAAAGATTAAGCACATTGGCTTGAATTCAAAATATCAAAAAAATAATATGCTATTTGTAAACAATCCATCTACAGGAATCCAAATCATATTGTCAATCCACCTAAAACAAATGATATACTAACCTCAAAAGGATTATAAATGGCAATTCTAAATATGAACCCTGGATTATAAAGTGACAATTCTAAATACGAACCCAACCGCAAGCATTCAAAGTTGAAAATTTTATAACAATAACAATTTCATTTTATGTTAAATGTTGTGAGGTTTTAAATATAAAAGAAATGCATATTTTAAAATATTATTAAAATATGCACATTATAAAAACATAAAAAACCAAACTTATACCAACTATATAATTAATTTATATAATTTAATTTAATATATATATTAAAATTAAAAATAAGATATCATTAAAGTTATACATTTAACATGATTTTAATAACTCTTACATATACGTACGCACATGAGTAACGTGAAAGAATAAAGTATTCCCGGGATTGTTTTAAAGGGATGGAATTATAAAGCGAGTGGTGGAGGATGGTCTTATCCACTAAAACAAACAAAGGGAGGACAGCGGATATCCCATTATTCTTATGATATAAATAAATAAAAAAATGAAGTTTTAGAGATCATAGTCCAAAATAGAGGAAAAATTATGATAATTAAATTGAAATTTATTAGGGAATAATTTATCACAAAATAAGTTTATTTAAATCTAATTAAGATTTCTTTAAGCATTAAATGAATATGAGTTGTACATTTGTTATGCTACAGTTAATCTTATTAATCTTATAAACATAAAATAATAAAAAGTATAAATATATATAATTCCTAAATAGTCTTTAGTCCAAAGTAACAACATAAATAAAAATTAATTTACATTTGTTTAATACTTTGTAGATAAAAGAAATTTTTAATACTTTAGTTAACATGCGATGGCCTAACTACGTAAATGATTGCATGGAAAGTTAGTATTGCCTTATAAATACAAATTATTTCACAGTAGTAAAAATTTTAATTATCAGCCAGAATAAATGCCGGCCACAATAACAACCTAATATGGGGGAGATGTTGTAATGTTCATTCCTAACTAAAAAATAAAAAATAAAAAATTTAATTATCCACCAAAAAAATTGTCAAAAAAACAACACAATATTGGAGAGATGTTGTCATGTTCTTACCTAACAAAATAATGAAAAATAAATAATTAAATTATTAACAAAAAAAAATGTTGCCCTTGCACAAGGGCGCTCGCACAAAGTTGGTTCCACTTTTTGGTGCTACTTAGGAAATCAGAAACGCACTTCCGAAGTGCAAATCAAGAACGCATATGCATTATTGATGGTACGTTCATAATAACCCAAGCCCAAACACAAGGCTAAGGTTCGTGAAAACATATCGCGTATGCGATATATCGCATATGCATTTTGTAATGTTAAATATCGCATATGCGATATTCAACATTTATAAACGCATATGCGATATATCACATATGCGTTGTGTAAATGTTGAATATTGTATATGCGATATTTAACATTATTGTTGGAAGGATTGTTAAATGATCATAATGGATATGGGAGACACGGTTGATACCTATCCATACTAATGATACCCATCCATGCATCATGTTGGTTCCTTGCATCCATACATCATGTTGGTTCCTTGCTTCATGCTTCATGCTTACTTCATTAAAGGTGATGATTCATGGGATGATATGAGTAGGGTGGATTTTTTAGGTTCTATGAAGAAACCATTGTGGAGGATATACGATCTAAAGATACTCGAAATGTAGAGATCGAAAGCCATGATTTTGGAGTAACCATTCAACAACCCTTACATCTCACTCTCTTCTTCTACTACCTTCCCAATGAAGGTTTCCTATTTCCAACAACACCCAATCAATCAATTTCATTTTGATATTTGCATTGGATGGACTACAATAGCAAGGTCCAAAACATATCTATAGATTTTCCTAGAATTTATTGTTCATACAAAACAATATGGCATAATTGAAAAATGTGAATTATATATATTGTTCTATTCGAGTTTGTTTGAATAGAATGTTTGTGCCAATATTGTAATCTCAGAAGGAACAACACAAATCATATAATTTCTCATAGCCTCAATAGTATAGTGAGCTTTGAATGACACTATTTTCATCCTTCCTACTCTTTCCAACCTTCCATCAACTAGTAGATAGGCAAGCCTAAATTTTTCTTCATTAACATATGAGCTATTAATACACAATAATCCATTTGGTATTGTATCATGAATTCTTCCAATTAAATTATATCTGGATAGAACAAGAAATGTAAGAGGACTCAGAAATGTTTCTTACATACCATAAGATATTTAGTGCTTGTAAGTTGAAAGCAGTATGCGCAAAGGGAAATAATGATCAATGCTATTAAATAATAACAAAATAGTGATATTATCTCCACAAAGTAGTATGTTAACATTGCATAGTAAATATGGCTAATAATGGATCTCCACAACGTGCCTAGAAAATATACACAAATGATACCACATATTACTCTTGATAAAAAAGCATGCAATATAGTGTTTCTTACCTTTCAATATCACATATGCGATATTGAAAAGCAAAAAAAAAAAAAAAATAGAGGCTGCAGGCCCCTCAAATTTCATTTGCACAGGATCAGGACAACGAAAAATCGCAAGGGCGAAATAGCGCAAGTGCGATTTGCATTTTAGCTTTTCGAGGTCGAGTTCGAGGTGGATTGCTCCAATGGCAAGTAAATGCTAAATTATCCTTTTCACTTAGTCTTCCATTCTTTAATTTTTTCCATAATTTCATTGTTTTTTATAATTATTTTAAACAAATTAAAAAAAAATGAATGTTCAATCAAATAATGATTAAAAGTAAAATAGCTTGTAGTTTTTTGTTTAAATATTAACAGACAACACAAATGAACAACACAATGTGGAAAACCCACCCTATAATAACCCACAACAACCTAACCCATAACCTAACCCACAACCTAATCCAAACCCAAACCCAAGCCCGAAGGGGGAACAAGATAGAAACGCACAGATTATTGCACGCTTGGCGTCATTGAGGTGCCTTAACTCATTTATTAGAGGGGGGATCATTTGAGAGAGTCTTTAGCCGATGCCTTGGACACAATTGCCGAAGCCCAAAGAGATCTATACAACATTACCTCGTACAGAGAATCCAGGAGGAAATACTACTTCGATAGATTGACTCATAAAGACATCAAAGCCCTTAAAATTACAAAAGACCAGTTATTTTCATTATTCCAGGACCCTAGCATCGGATTGGTTCCACCCACCAGTCGAGCACACATTTCTATAGACTGGTGCATTGAACCAAATATAAAGGCCAATTGGATGGATCATTGGTATATGGTCTTCAATGAAGACCCCCATGGGAATAGGGACATCCCATTTTATTTCCTTAGGAATTTGTATGCAGAATTCATCCTAGGGAAACATGTTAACTAATTTGATCTCTTAGGAAACCAGGGTGTTGGTCATGGGATTCCCCAAGATAGGGAAGGTGCTAGGACAGATCCTAACCATGTGCCATGCCCACCACACACACCAAAACCCCCTCGGGTATATCCTCCTGCAGGTCCTGTGATTGAGTATACACAGGAGACATTATTTGACATGGCAGATACATTGCTTCAGCATGGGACTGATGTCCAAGGCAATGTAGACCAAGGGGCTGGCACTTCTAAGGCGGGCCCATCTACAGATCACAGAGGAGATGCAGAGTCTTCAGAGCGTCGTGTTACTCCACACCCTTGCACATCATGTGAAGGCATATGCTATGGCCCTGCTTCCGACTTCCGAGACGATGGATTACTTCGCTTTGTAAGTAAAACTCATTATTTTCATATTATATTTTGTTTCATGTCAAAATGTTCAATCGTTTCACAATTTATTTCTATTTAATTATTTAACAAATTATGTGAACAAATATACAGCTGGTGTCCCATGGCACACCATAGTCGCATAGTCCACCGATCAACATTGAGAACATTGATGTAGCTGTCAATATTTCTTATGGGCTTGGTTCTTCACCAATAGGGGTAAGAACTATACTTGTTAATTTGTCAACTTTATTTATATATTTATAGTATAGATTGTAACATTCAATATGCGTCCTAATTTTGATACAACATGTTTTATGCAGGTTGACCAAGATGAGTATATTGTATCGCAGCCTATTCCCTCTCATACAGAGATAGATTCGCAGACACAGGTATTATTTGAAATATGCTTTTAATTATATGCTTTTAATTATGTTTCACTTTCTTTGGAAAAATAATTTTCTAACTTGTATCGCTTTGACATATGTTACTTTATGTAGGAACCTATTGTGACATTGGTGCTTGAAGAACACCAAAGCAAGGTTGTTGTCAACCCACCTCTTCCCCCCATCCAAGTATGTATGTTTCACTTTCTTTGGTAGTTCATCATTTTCCTTCCAGGTAGTATATATGTCTCTAATTCACAATTTTATATGAAATTGACATATATATGTTACTTTATATGCAGGCCCCTAGTGAGGCACCGATGCGTGAAGAGCACCAAACCGGTGGCCCACCTTTGACGAGCCAGCAGGTATGTTTATGTAGATCTC
>LPNX010507130.1:457321-508365 GCA_001517045.1 Pseudotsuga menziesii | reverse complement strand
ATGATGTTCTAACTTCTAATGACCTCTGAAAATGATACCAATCAATTCCATAGCTGAAATCCTTTTGCAAATGCCATTTATAATCTAATCCCAATAATTAATCCTGAAGTTAGGCAATTTTTAAATCAAACTTTAGGAAAAATTGAATTAATTGCCTATTAATCCTTGTAGGTGCTTTGGATGAGCCTGGGGTGGAACTAGAAGCCCCAACTGCCTGGGCTACAGTGGAAGGTAATGGGGCTAAGGTGGAATCCAATGTGAGCTGTCTCCTCCCATAACCACATGTCATCAAAATAATTGCCTATATTGGGATCATGTTCATCAATAACACCCTATGCCCCATATTCATGTGCATCCTAGTCATTGGGGTCCGTTTTTTTCTTGTTTCGATCTGGTTCAGATCTTTGGGCTTTGTCGGGTTGATGACCGGCCCGGTTTTGATAACATTGGTTGCGTCTACCTTGAATCTCGAAGTTGATCCTCCAAGGACATTAGTCAACAGACTCAACATCCTACAATTTTGATGAAACTCAATAATCTAATCATTAAAATAAGGTAGAAAAAGCTTCCCATGCTTAATAAGTGATTTTCAACATATGTTCATGGGGACCGTTGCTGACAACCTCACGTTGCGGTGTTGTTTCTCTGGTAAGTTTGGTTCACCTTATACTGATATATTAGTGTGAGACTCTAAATTTTAGAGTTTCTTTTGGAATTCTTTATAAAAGATGCTTGGTTGTCAATTACAGTTTTCTACTTTTCATCCACAGACTGAAGTATAGACTGTGGTAGACAATTGAATCTTAGTCCATGCTTTTCATTTTTATCCTTAGAAGAACCAACAGTGGGATAGGTATTTGTACATCATTCAACACATTTATAATAGAGCCACTCATGCAGCTATGAGGCATTCCCCTTTTGAGGTTTGTTATGGATTTCAATGTATGAGATTCTAGTTTCTCTACCTTCACCTTCTGTTGCTCATGCTCAAAAGGAGTAAAAGAAAGCCACATATTTTGTTCAAAATCTTGTTAAGATGCATACTGAAATCTGAGACAGTCTCCATCAGACAAAGGCTAATTATAAACAGTTGCATGCTTGACATTTAGTGCCTCATCAATTCAAGATGGGAATCCAATATGGTTGCATTTAGATAAGCAAATATTTCAGAATAAGCAGTATCATGAGCTCAAACCTATTTGGTATAGGCCTTACACTGTTGTTCAACAAGTTAGTTCCAATGCTTTCCATTTGAATATATGCTTGCTCAAATTAATGTCAATCATTTGTAGTTGTATGAGCTTTCACATCTAGATGTGGACATTCCCATTGGTCATCTAGTGAACACTATTCCATATTCTCAGCTTTCTTTGGATGAAGACACTTTGTTTGATGTTCACACTAGAACTACAAGAAACAAACAGACATCTACCTACTTGGTTTGGCTGAAAAGGAACATCACCTACTCAAGCCAAGTGGTTATCTGAAATGACTTTTCAGCAGCAGATTGCTCATTTACTGAGAAATTGGGGTGAATTTCTTCTCAGCAACGAGGAAGTGATGAGAAGTCAGCTAATATTTGAAAAGTGGTTGTAGATATTGTAAAATAAGGCTTTTGGCTTCTCTCTTTTTAGCTTTCTTCTCATTGAAGTTTTCGCTTTCTGGACGAGTTATCTTTCCTTTTTGGAAACCATATAAGCTATGCATGGTACTTGTGTTATTCTTTTACATTCCAATTTTGGCTCCATGTCTTCTTTATCTATACCTATAGTGAATGATAGAGTGTATAGATTGTATAGGTGACAAACACTTGTGTCTTTTGTGATTGTTTGATCTTGTTCTCTTTCTCATGCTTTCCCACAATCCAGCTATTAGCTAGATCAAAACATAACAATATTGCCCACGGAAGTGTGGTCTAGTGGCAAGCAATGAGGTATTTGGGCTTGTATTAACATGGAGACCGAGGTTCAAAACCCCCCAGGTGGGTGTGGATGAAGCTATGTGGGTGACTTTGACAGCATAGATATCCCCCCTCATAGCATGGCAGCTTAGCCAAAGAGATTCTATAATATGTATTTACTATGTCTCCAAAAAAAAGAATAATAATGTTTGCCATATAGAGCAAATAAAATAAGTTTATTTGTGTCTAATAAACGACCAAAAGTTGGTGAATGGGACTGCTCAATACAAATGTCTTGATACAAAGTGGGAGTGCTAAGGCCACTTCTATAGAAAGCAAAAGCATAACAGAGCTAATCTGTAAAAATCTAAGCTCTATTGGCATAGAGAATACGAACAAATGAATGGTGAACACATGGATTCCCTGCAATAAGCAATTATAAAGAACACAGTTAAAACTTGAAATACTTAAAGGCACAATGAGATTACTTGAACATGTGTTCAAATTTCAAACATAGAACCACAAATCTGATAGAAAGACATCAAGTGAACTATATCTCAAATTCTGTACGCGACAACAACACAGTGAGGATATATTTTGGAAACAAGGGAGAATTGAGAACGTTTCACATTGGGGACATGAAGGTTTTTAAGTGCATGAACTAACCCAAAAATTACCCCCCTTCATGTATCCTACTTTTAAGCGAAAATTTGCAGTATGGTATGGATCAAGCTATTTTGAGCTTTTGCATGCTGATAGTTTTATTCATCGTTCCTTGATTGTGTCCATTATTTTCCATATACTTTTGAAAGTATGTCCTTTTTTAGTCTTTATATCTGAAACTTTCTGTGTCTATTTCAATATTTAATGAAGCTTATGTTGTGCATTCTTACATTCAGTTATGAAACCTATGGCAGGTGTGCCAGATATGAAAAAATTAGCTAACCCGCCTTCTCAAAGCATAGCATAGCCAGGCTCTTATCCGAGATTCTCTGCAGGGAGCATTATGCAAATACTGAGACAAGATAAAACACCTGAATGTCTTATCACATTATATCAATCAAACCTGAGTTAATTAGTTTACATGTCCATAATTTCTGGGAAATTAAATTCTCAAGATTTCAGTCTCAACTCTCCATAAATAAAATGTTGTAAGATATTGAAATGAATGCTGTGCAATTGTAGAAACTATTTTGTTCTTTCATAAATGTTACACAGCTTTATATTGATTAATCTTTCCTTTTATTATCATGTTGGTAATGTTGTTTATTACTTTGGTTTGGGATGCAGAAGCAAACATACTGGAACACACAGCCAAGCTGAATGTAAGGAAACTTGTGTTGTTGGACATGGACTGGATTTTTGGCGATTTTTAAAGTTTACACATTGATGAAAATCCAGGTTCTTGTTATCGCTAGTTTTTGGCACCAGAGTGGGGTGTAGGCATTGGATTTAAAAACCTCAACCGTGACTTTTTCATTTGGAGGCACATATTTAAAGCCCATTTTAGTGGTGTAACTTGGTTGTGGCTTAAATTTATCAATCAGATGTTTGCTGCAAATATAAACTTTCTATCCTTTGCAGGTAGATGAGGTAAGTAATTTTTTTGGGGGGTGAATACTGGATGTACTTCATGTCTTGTCACTGCATGGAGAGCATAGTACTCCAGGTAATTTTTTGACTTCCTTCATAATAAATTTTTCAGCTTGCCTCAGCAAACTAGCTCAATAATTAGGATATTCAGGTCATTTGTATATGTGCTCATATGGGTTCGTATCCACCTAAGGACATCAGCAGTCTTGCATGCACTATCATTAGTGCCAATGGTTTGTTACTTGGAAAATATTGCGTTCAGGGTATATATAGGATTCATAACCATGGTGAACACTGAAATCGTATAGCTGTAAACAGTAGCAACCTAGGAAGGAATGTGCCCCTAAAATAACTCAACTCAGTGGTGGCTTCTTGCCTTCTTTATGCACCTTTCAAAAAACTAAAGGGTTGTGAATCGAAATCCCACCTAGTTTAAGATTGAAAATAAAAGTTGACAGAAGCTGAATTTCATTCTATGTCACCTATAGAAGTTTTTAGACCTCGAGATTGGATGAGTAGTCAAAAACGCCTGTATGAAAATGATTGTTTCTTATGGAAAACATTCGATGAATGTATTCTGAACAACAATATGCAAGCAGTTATGAAATAGCACCCTTGAATTAGCAAAATATTTCAATTCCTCAAATGCTTTAAAGTCCCTAGTTATTTCGTGCTTTTTGGAAACATCAAAGACACATGGATATGGAAGGTTCTAATGGTTTTTTATTTGATTGTCTAACATGTATAGTAGATTTGAATTTTTTTATTGTCAGGCTTTTATTTGGAAAGCTCTTTGAAAATCGTTCAATTAAAGTTTGATGAATTGCATCGGACAATTTCTAGATAATGTTGTTGAAAAAGGTAGTGTCAATAAAGTTAATTAGATGATCTAGCTAGATGTCCAGAGATCCACTTTTATATGCCTTCCTTAATTGCAAAAGATCTGAATTGTAGGATAAAACCTTGTCATCACCCAAAACTATCCTCTCATCCTTTAACAATACTGAATGACTAGCCTCGTTAATACCAAGAAGAAGTTGTCTACATAACCTCAAAACTTGGCCTTCAATATCCATATCCATAAAAAGTGATAGCAACCCATCCTCTTCCTCTTTGGGGATATATAACTTGAAAGTCTTCTCATTCTCCATGCAACCTTCATCCTCAAGATCAAATTCACTGTCAGATGGCTGAAGATGATCCATCAGATGTACCATCATCCTCATCATCATCTGTTGATGTGGCATCACACTCAATCGCACTAGAATGGACTCCCTGATTGACTGGATTAACCAAAGCCTCCGAGTTCTTTCTAGGAACATTAGGATTCAACTTACAGCTAGCAGAATCATTGTTAGAACTAGTGTTTGACCAAGGATTCTTTGTTAATTTTTCAGAAACATGCTTGTTAGCACCATACGAACCCAGTGCAGAAACCAGAAAACCCAAGACAAACTTCAAACCCTCCAGATGGGTTTCATCGGCAGACAACTTAACCACCATATCAATTGCCCTCTTGATAATAGGCTTTATTGTGGACTCACCATTTGCCAACTGAACTACAAAATTGAAGTATGCTTTCACAGTAGGAACATCAAATGACAGGAATGCCTTCTCTAGACCCACAAGCAATGTATCAATAATGTGATCACAAAGTTCTCTTGATTTTGAATCAGATGAAGGTGAAACCAGAGCATTGATGAAAGCAATAGCTGAATCTCTTACCGAATTAGAGACTCATGTTGGAAAATTACCTATAGCTGATTGAGCAGTATATCCTAGCAGCATTTTTTTCCAGCCATGAAGCCAAAGAAGATGAATCCATCAATAAGAACTTTTCTTGCAAGGTGTGTTTCAAGTTAATATAACTCGGATCACCTGTTAAAAGATTAACAAACAGCTGTAGCACCTTCGTATTCACTGACTCATTATGGCATCCATCCAAAGCATCAATTAAAGTCAAAAACTTACCATTGCCTCCAAGAAATTCCTGGAACTTGTTGGATTGGTTCAACATCAATGAGTCCTCAGTGTTCCCCAAATAAAACTTAAGCAAAATGACTTTACTAGGATCCGTTCTCAGGCATTCCACCATATGAGTTGCACTTGTAAGTACATGCTCTTTAATAGATAAGTTAACCTCCTTGCTTGAGTTCATTTCTTTTACCAGGCTTTCCATGTTCTTCAGCAAAAATAGATCACTATACATACAGATCCAATTCCTCTGTTTTTGTTGCCCCGGCTTTTGAACCTCTACTACTGGCTCTTGAACAGGCTATAGCTCTATAAATCGGTTTCAAACTGTTACTGGGTATCGATATTTATTATATGATGCATCTGTCCCTGTCTCTATTCCAGCTACCCTTACTTCTGCTGCTATCTTAGCTACCAGTAGTGCCTCTGTCCTTGTCTTTGCGATTGGTGCCTATTCTATTATAGATAAACTTGAACATGAAGGTCATAAGCACGATAACAAAGGTCAGAATCTCTACCAGCTGAGGACTAGATATCGGTATTAGACTATGACGCATGAGCATAAGAATCTTAATCTCAATTACGAATTGTTCTAGCCACCTCTGTCTATGATATTGCTTGCACGTATGCGTTAGCTTCTTCCATGGCTACTGGCTCTAGAACAACTGCATCCTCAACCGGTGCCATTGGTGCTACTACTGAATTGGTTAGTGCTACTGAAACGGCTGCTTCTTCAACGGCTTATTCAAATAATTCCATTGACTGATGATGCAAATAGGATGGAACTAATCCTACAAATAGGATTGAACAGGATTATACATTTGTATTTTATTTTTTAAAACAGTTGTAGCCGTCGGATAAGCGACGGCTTGTAGATGTCGGTTAAGCGACGACGACGGCCTGCAGGTGTCGGTTAAGCGATGGGTTTCACTGTCCTGTAGGTGTCGGTTAAGCGACGTGTTTCACTGTCCTATAGGTGTCAGTTAAGCGATGGAGACAGCCTGTAGGTGTCAGTTAAGCGACGGGTTTCACTGTCATATAGGCATCGGTTAACCGACAGAGACGGCCTATAGGTGTCAGTTAATCGACGGCTCAGTTTAAAGTTTAATATGAATTAGATGTCAGATAACCGACGATGTACATTTAACCAATGGTAAGCTGCGCTGTCGGTTAACCGACAGATTGGAAACATGTCGAATAACCAACGAAAATCCATCGACGCTTAAAAAAAATCATAGTGTCATACATGCGAGTGTCATACATGCGACAGGGAAGTGTCGAAAATCCGACAATACGGCCGTCAAATTTTTGGTCGAAATGTAGTAGTGTTGGTGATTCATGAAAGCCTAGTTGATTCATGCAAGTATTGGTGATCATGTGTTTCTAGTTCACTCTCCTAAATTGCATGATTTCTCACCAAACCCTAGTTGGACATCTCATACCTTGTCTTGACCCTAGTTGGAGCATGCAACTTGGTGACTCATGAAAGCCTAGTTGGTGCATGCAAGTATTGGTGATCATGTGTTTGTAGTTCACTCTCATAACTTGCATGATTTCTCACCAAAACCTAGTTGGACATCTCATACCTTGTCTTGACCCTAATTGGAGCATGCAACTTGGTGGCTCGTGAAAGCCTAGTTGGTGCATGCAAGTATTGGTGATCATGTGTTTGTAGTTCACTCTCCTAAATTGCATGATTGCTCACCAAACCCTAGTTGGACATCTCATACCTTGTCTTGACCCTAGTTGGAGCATGCAACTTGGTGACTCATGAAAGCCTAGTTGGTGCATGCAAGTATTGGTGATCATGTGTTTGTAGTTCACTCTCCTAACTTGCAAATGGTCTATTTCATTACCCCCGTTGAAATTGGTGCCAAGTGTCACTCGATCCCATGTATCAATGGTATCCATATGCTCACAATCACCCCATTCACTGATGCTACAGGAACTGCAAAAGTAAGCCTTCAATCTTGTCCAAATTTGTAGGGCCGAGTTGTCTGAGCTTCTAATTGAATGAAACTGTCGAGTTCCATGCACTATGTTCACCCGAAGTGTTTATGATCGGTCCACATTTGTAACCTCCCAAAATATTCTTCGCACTAAGTGTTTCCTTGTTGCTTGTTCTCCCATGACAGATGCACACCATTGGACTATAGATGTAGCGTCTTGAAGGCGAGCACCTGTAAACTTCATCTCTTCCCTTCGAAGGGAAGTTTTAATGCATGCACCAGCACCATCGTGCTCTCCTTTTCCATGACGAGTTTCAAATTAGTTCCATACATGTGGCACCTTGTATTTTATGTGCAACAAACACAACCATTCGAATACACGTGCATTCTTGAACTGTCCAGCACAACCATCTGAATAAATGAAATGACGATAAAATGGTATATCCATAGCTATCACGTGATCATAGAATAATTTAAAGAAATGTTGCATGTAATGGATGTCATGGGTCCGGTCGTCACTTATGTAGAATTGACTTTCTTTCAGTATCACACATTTCTCTTCATTACTATCTTGCCCATGTCGATACGTGATATGCACCATTATGCTCACTTGCTCTGAGTGATAGTATTGACTTTGAATTTCATTTTGTGGTTGTAGGGTGTAATTTTACGCAAAGTCAACCACTGATAGTATTTCTCTGAGAGGGAAGGTGTCCCGACATATTCTGAATTGCTCGTCTTGCCACTGTGCCATATCGACATGTTGAATGTACTGTTGGATTTTTCCATGAAACTCTGGAATAAAATCACATACTCGCACCTAGTACATGAATATTAATATGTCAATAAACCACATAAAAAAATGTGTACATGAATATTAATTTGTCAATATTAAGGAATTTACCTGTGAATTCACCAATTTAATTTTCCTGCTTTCTTTCCCATCATTTAGCTGATATGTCTCATACTGATAGTTTTGCTTCTCGACAATTGCATTCCCGAATGCTTGATCTTCACTTTCATGGATGCAATAAGACCATAAGGATAGCCCACCACAATTGTTGCAAGAACCGTTTACACATTGTTTTAAGTAATGTGTCTGCCCATCTTGCCTCGGACACATGATGCTATGGATGAAATCTCTAGATGACATTGGCGGTACTGTACTTGAGCATTCCTGCACATGGTTAGGATGCAAAAAACGACATATATGTGAAAATGTATGGTAATATAGGTCAAACTCTATGTTGTATCTACAACAACAAGTGTTCTGAATGGTATTGATTCTAACATACCAAGGCTTGCATTTTTCAAAAGATCTTTGCCCGAGCCTTAGCTCTATGTGGGAAACTTTAAACATCTCAAATAGTTGAGTTTGTGTCCTATCAAGATAATGCTTAACATGAGGTTCAGTGTGATGAGAACCCCTACAATGTTTTAACACATCCTTCGTGTTAGAAGAAGACCTAGTGTTATCATGCCAAAACGTTTGCACTAGGCCCTTCACTGCTTCGACTAACTTCATGTCTTTGCGGGGAAACCTACCGCTAAATGCCCATAATGTTTCCATTTGTCCCTCTACATCAAGGTTATATCTTCTTACTGAATATTTTTTAAGTATCTTTGGATGTAAAGGAACAATTTGTGATGTGCATTTAAGTAAACAACATTGTCTTGTGGATTTACATACAATTGATTCAGCCAATACACAACAAGCCACATTACAGTCTTTTGAACGATTTTTTTTACCAATCAATGTGAATGCAGTAGCAAGAGATTTAACAATGTGATTACTTGATTCGATATTCTTCATTGTTGTTATGCCTAAATTTCTTCTAATAGTTTCCATATTTCTAGATTTAAGCAAAGCTAAAAACAATTGCCATTTACCGGCTTTGGATTTGTTATCAAAATATTGTTTCATTATTTGAGAAGAATGACGAAGGATAGTGCGTTTAGCCACCTTACCTTCCATGGAAGTCAATCCGATCTCATCCACTTGTATTCATTTAAGAGTTCTCTTTCGTTTTGATGCAAAATTTCTTGCCGTTTGAAATGTTGGAGTGACGTTTATATCCACTACCGGCTCACAACTTCGATTAGGAGATTGAAACACCGAACATGGTTGTTGCTGAGTCACATTTACATTGGGAATAACATAATTATTGAACTCTTAACCAGACTTTCCATCTACTAATGGATGAATAATATCAACTTCCGTATAACCAGCTTCTTTTAATGTTGCATTATCTTCCTCGGCCTCTACGTCAGGTATCTGTTGAGGGGGAATGGGAACTATTTGCTCATGTAATGAATGCCAACGATTTCTTGAATCTTCCCTTTTTTTTATTTTTTATTTTCTACTTCTTCCACTGTAAGCACCTTCCTTGCTGACTTTCATCCTCTATTACGTACATTCCCCATTGAAATCCACCCAAACCTGTACAAAACTATAGAATTATGTAAGTAATGATAAAAAATTGCATGTTGAAGAGTTCTCTGTGCACGAGTTTAGACGAATTATGTCTTTTGATATGTTAAATCTGGCCAACATGACGCCACCCTACATTTTCTATAAAACACATATCACATATGCAATATAACGCACCTTTGATATATCGCATATGCGATTTAGTGCATATGAGATATATCGCATATGCGATTTACTGCTCAATGAAAATGTGCAATTTACATTTATCTAGATATGATGAGGATGAGGGTGATGAACATTGAGGGTGTCCATGAGCATGATGATGATGAGTATGAGGGTGAGGGTGTCAATGAGGATGAGGGTGAGGGTGTCGATGATGGTGAGGATGAGGCTGATGAACAATGATGATGAGGATGAGGATGATGATGAGGATGAGGATGAGGATGATGATGACCATGATGATGATGATGAGGGTGATGGATGATGATGATGATGGTGATGATGATGATGATGATGATGATGAGGATGATGGTGACGATGAATATGATGGTGAACAATTATGGTGATGATGAGGAGGATGATGACTATGATGATGAGGAGGAGGATGATGATGATGATGATGAGGGTGATGATGAGGAGGAGGAGGAGGATGAGGATTATGATGATGATGATGATGACCATGATGATGTTGATGATTTTGAGGATGAGGGTGTCGATGAAGACGATGAGGATGAGGAGGATGATGATGAGGAGGAGGAGAAGGAGGAGGGTGATGATGAGGATGATGATGATGATGATGATGAGGATGGTGGTGATGATGATGATGATGACAAGGATGGTGATGATGATGAGGATGATGGTGACGATGAAGATGATGGTGAACAATGATGGTGATGATGAGGAGGATGATGATGAGGATGATGGTGACGATGAAGATGATGGTGAACAATGATGGTGATGATGAGGAGGATGATGACTATGATGATGAGGATGAGGATGAGGATGAGGATGAGGGTGATGATGAGGATGATGATGATGACCATGATGATGATGATGAGGGTGATGAGGATGATGATGAGGATTATGATGATGATGATGATGATGATGTTGAGGATGAGGGTGTCGATGAAGATGATGATGATGAGGATGAGGATGAGGGTGATGATGAGGAGGATGATGACTATGATGATGATGATGAGGATGACGGTGATGATGATGATGACCATGATGATGATGATGATGATGATGATGATGACCATGATGATGAGGATGAGGATGAGGGTGATGAATGATGATGATGAGGATCGAGGTTGATGATGAAGATGATGATGAGGGTGATGGTGATGATGATGATGAGGATGAGGATTATGATGATGAGGAGGAGGTTGATGATGTTGAGGATGAGGGTGTTGATGAAGACGATGAGGATGAGGATGAGGAGGAGGAGGAGGAGGATGAGGGTGATGATGATGATGATGATGAGGATGGTGATGATGATGAGGATGATGGTGACAATGAAGATGATGGTGAACAATGATGGTGATGATGAGGAGGATGATGACTATGATGATGATGATGAGGATGAGGGTGATGATGATGAGGAGGAGGAGGATGAGGATTGTGATGATGATGATGATGATGATGAGGATGCTGCTGATGTTGAGGATGAGGGTGTTGATGAAGACGATGATAAGGAGGAGGAGGAGGAGGATGAGGGTGATGATGAGGGTGATGCATCAGCCTAGTTGTGAACAAAGAATTTCTAGAAATTTTAGATATCATCCAAGAATATATCACTTTTGTTGTATTCAAATACATGGTCAAGATAACCCACAAAAGTAAACATGGAAACATAAATATAAATTTTGTAAAGTTTATAAAAGATTATTTTTAAAGTAATTTTAAATTTTTTAATCAATTGATTATTGGTATAATAATAATCTAATTTTATGGTTATAATTAAGTAGCACTCTAGTTTATTTAGCCTTTAATTTTTAAGATGTAATACTTATTCTTCCTAACATATTTTTAACTAAATTCGTGAGAAAGTGTTAATCAAATATAAAAGATAAATTATGCTATTAAAAATTATAAATTAAATAGTTCTGAATATGTTAAAACATCTATCAACTCACAAAAATGTGGTCTATTAATGAATAAGCTTGTATTAACTTAAACACAATATAAATAATTAATTAATAAACAATATAATAATTTATACATATATAAACACATGACTTACGTGAAAGAATAAAGTATTCCCGGGATTCTTTAAATGGTTGGAATTATAAAGCGAGTGGTGGACGATGGTCTTATCCACTAAAACAAGGGAGGATAGCGGATAGGGTTGTGCAGCCTAGATGTGGCCAGCTAGATTCTGCTCTCCACTCATGTATATCTATATCTATCTCTCGCCTCTTTCAATCACAGCAATATGCCATTCAATTAAAATTTGAATATCGTCTTCTCAGATATGGAAACAAAGAGAATGGAAGTCACAAAATCCACAGGCCTTCCTGCTGTGAGTCCTCCTGTGATTGTGTTAAACGGCACAACATGTGAAGGGAGAAGTTACATGAGTCCTCCTGAGGAGGTAATTGAGAGAACAAGAACCAATTTCTGCTGTGAGCGTCGACTCCAATACAATCCGCACTTCGTATCAGCAGAGCACTACTCCCGCCTTCATTTCGGCTCCCTGCAGCAAGATACAAGAAATGAACATCAACTGCTTAACTTTCATGTGTACCCAACAATATAGTATAGTCTTCACAATCTCTTATGCTATTTATTGTATACCTATCTGTACTAGTTTATACATGCATGGCATATTTACTTTAATTCCTTTTTTGCATGTATATCCGCCTTTCTCCATGTCTATTTTGTTCAGAGGACATTGTAAATTAACTATTTCTATTGTTTCATTTTCTTCAGAGGACATTCGATTAAAATTTGAATATCGTCTTCTCAGATATCGAAACAAAGAGAATGGAAGTCACAAAATCCACAGGCCTTACATGCATGGCATATTTGCTTTAATTCCTTTTTCGCATGTATATCCGCCTTTCTCCATGTTTATTTTTTGCATAGGACATTGTAAATAAACTATTTCTATTGTTAAGTTTGATCAATACAAATTTTACGCATGTAACCTGCATGTAGAAGGAGTTTTTAATAATGCATGGCTGCTATACTTTTGTCACAGGTTGCATCTCCAAGTAATAATGTGTATTGTTTTATCTTTTCATAACATTTGTGCTTTTATCATCATATATCAATCAATAATTATAAAATATTATCATAATTTATTTTGTAATTTTTTATTACTTGATAATTAACACAATCACAAATAAAGTGACTACTACCATATATTTAAATTTTGTGAATATAGTTAGTTGTTAAACAAAGGCTTAGTCTTAAATTAATTATTAGATAATTATATTATTTATTTATCATATAACATAAACATTAAACTAATTAATATAAACATAAAATAAATACTATTTAATAATAAAAAAAACAGAAAACGATATAAAAGAAGAAAATCTACTATCCACTCAATTACTAAATCTTATTTAAATCTAATCAAGATTCATTCAAGCATTAAATGAATCACAATTGTACATTTGTTGTGCTTTGGTTAATCTTGTTAATCTTATTGATGGGTTCAAAAAATTTCAAAATCTTGAATAATATCTAAATATCTATCCTTAATGATCAATAAAAGTTTATATATATAACATGATTTTAATAACTCTTACATACATAATAAGATTCATTAAAAAATATGCATCTAACATGATTATAAGGAACTATATCATATTAATTTTGAGATATAAAAATTTTATTAAATATTTTTTATAAACATAAAATAATAAAAAGTATAAATATATATAATTCCTAAATAGTCTTTAGTCCAAAGTAACAACATAAATAAAAATTAATTTACATTTGTTTAATACTTTGTAGATAAAAGAAATTTTTAATACTTTAGTTAACATGCGATGGCCTAACTACGTAAATAATTGCATGGAAAGTTAGCATTGCCTTATAAATACAAATTAATTCACAGTAGTAAAAATTTTAATTATCAGCCAAAATGAATGCTAGGCACAAAAACAACCTAATATGGGGGAGATGCTGTAATGTTCATTCCTAACTAAATAATAAAAAATAAAAAATTTAATTATCTGCCAAAAAATTGTCAAAAAGACAACACAATATTGGAGAGATGTTCTCATGTTCTTACCCAACAAAATAATGAAAAATAAATAATTAAATTATCAACAAAAAAAAATGTTGCCCTTGCACATGGTCTCCTAAACAACCCATGGTTTTATTGTACATGGATTAGGAGGGCCTTGCAAATGGTTTTAAAACCATGTGCAAGGCCTCATAAACAATCCATGGTTTTATTGTACACGGTTTAGGAGGGCCTTGCAAAATGGTTTGAAGACCATGTGTAAGGCCTCCTAAACAACCCATAATAATTTTAGGAGGGCCTTGCACATGGTTTAAAACCATGTATGAGGGAGATATTATAATGTTAGTTCCTAACAAAATAAAAATTAATAATATTAAATATTAATAATAAAAATATTATATGTAAAACTTAAATAAAAGGATGTTTCTTTTGGTTTGAATCAAATCAAAGGCTATATAGGACACACCAAAGCTGATAGCTCTTGAGTGCAATACTTAAGAAGAGTTTAGCACTTGGAGATATTTGATCCTCGTGGCTTGAGAGAGACTAAGATTTAGATCTAGATGCTGGTAGTCAATATGTCAAGGACTAACCACTTAAATGAGTGCATGGAATATTATCTTTGTCTTAGTGGGATATCCTTTTAGTGCATGCATTCTATCAATAATAATGGAAACAAGAGCCATCAAGTGGCAATGCGGTGGATGTTGCTAATAATTGTTGCTATAAGTTGGAAGCTATAGAAATAAGAAGATAAATACACTTTGTTAATGTGACTAGGTAAATTCAAATGAAATAGAGCTGATTTCAACCAAATCCAAATCCTCAAATTCCAATTGAGTAATCACAAATCTATAAAAAAAAAGTCAAAATAATTTACAAACAAGTTGCTTATTACTAAATTAACATTGACGATGTACTCAATTTGACTACACATTCTTTAAGGTTAAACTATTTTCTCTCTCAAAGAACTAAACTCTACAAAGTTGAATGGATTTGCTCATAAGAGTTTAGTAATTTTAGTATTATGATGTTTTTTAAAAGATTTTCTTACAAAATTTAAAATAAATAATGTTAAGAAACAAAGAAAATTTACAAACCAAGAAATTATAAATATCATAATTAAAAAAATGTCTACACCCATAAAGTATTTGAATCTGAATATGCTTGTCATAGTTCAACCAAATATAACATAACATCAAATAAACCAACCTCTAATTTTAAAAACCAAAACTTATGATTAAGCTTAAATTCAAAGGCTCTTATAGCTCTTTAAATTCCATGGGCTTGTTTTAAAGGCTCCCATAAAAAACGCTTTCTTGAAATTAATCATTTCTATAATTTCCATCCTTATACTTTAATTCAAAATTTTCTTATCAAAACAAGAACCAATCACAAAGTAGCAATATGGCTACATATGCTTTATAAAAAATTTAAATAAGTTATTTTGCACTCTTTGATTCAACAATGTTTGTTCAAATATACTTAATAAAATTTAAAAATAAATAATAATAAAATATTATATTCATAAAACATATTTTAAATTCATCATTTCAAATACATTAAGTTTACATAAAACATAAAGCTAATTATAAAGAATGCAATAGTAAATATAGTGTATCATTTAATATAATGTCATATGGTTAAGGATAGATCTCATTTACTTTTTCTTTGTTTTTGGTGAGTATTTTTTATCCGCTTTTGTTTGTTTTATAGACAAATATTTAAGTTTATAAAACTTTAATATTATGTATTCTAAAATTTTTTACAACTTAATTCAAAATACCAACTTTATTATTCAAAATGCATTTAATTTCCTATGACAAATAATATTTAACTTTATTTGTATTAAATTAAAATTAATATATTTTAAAATATATTTTTTGAAATATCTAATTTTAAATTTTAAATCAATATGTATAAATAAAATAAAATAATAAAATTTAAACTTAAATAGATAAATATTATAAAAAATGAATCAATTAAATTTTTATGTTAATAGGTATTTTTATTTGAGATTTGGGGTAGACTACAACCTATGTTTTTTCATCTACAGATGAAGATGAGACAAATGTACTCTTAAGATTGATTATATGGAAGTCATTCAAAATTCAAAATAAATAATTATAAAAAAAAGAATATAAACTAGTACAACCACTTAATTAACTTGTGGTTGGTGAACACGGATAGGCCACAAGTTGAGTGTTACTAACAAGTTATGTGATACTTCTTCTCCGTGCTTATTTCGAATTTTGAATGATTTCCATAGAATCAATCTTGACACTACCCTTGTATAATCTTCATCCATGTATGAAAAAGCATAGGTCGTAATCCACCCCAAATCTCAAATAAAAACACTTATAGGTGTAAAGGGATAAGTGGTAGCTATGCACGAATAACAAATAGCTGATGAATTAATAACCAACAGCTCATGGAAGATAACTAGAAGAATTGAAATAAAAAATATAAAAAATAACTCATAATTTATAAATGGATAAAAAGAAGAATGTTGGTGATAACATGTAGCTAGGCATGGATAACTTAGAGTTGAACCCGTTTAACTAAAATAATATGACTAATAAAAAAATCCAAATTGTCTCTTATTCCATCACTATCTCTCAACCATTTCATCCCTCATCCCTATCAACTTCATCCAACCACAAACTATATGGTTGAGCTATTAATATTATGTATCATCAAATTTTGAAAACTTAATTCAAAATATAACATAAATATAAGCTTAATTTAAAATAATATTTCATAATTCAAAATATATATTATAAATAATATTTAACTTTATATATATTAGAATCAACCTATTTTAAAATATAATTTTTAAAATGTCTAATTTTAATTAATATATAAATATAATTAGGGATATGTAATATAATGGCTAGTCTCCTTTCAAAAAATTGAAGTTAAAATCAAATTATAATTTAAAAAAGATAAAGATGATATTTATATTTTAACAGAAAGAAACATTATATATATATATATATATATATATATATATATTAAAATTAAATTATATAGTAAAATGTGATTTTATATATGCAATCATATAAATAGTATTTAATTTTTTTTTCACCACACTAATAATTTTAGGGAACCCATTTGAAGGGTTTTTCTAATTTTGGAAGAAAGTTGGATTCATGAAAATTGAATCTTTGACCTCATCAATGTTATACATCTCACCGATGAATAAATGGTTAAGATGCCAACTGTTATTCATCTCACCGATGAATAAATGGTCAATATACTTTATAATATTAAAATATTAAAATGAGGATGACTAAATCAAAGCATTAGATTCAAGAGCCCTAGATTGTGTTCAAACCCACAATGTGTGGATTCATTTAATTTTTCATATCTTTCTTGCAATGAAGTCAATCAAAATGTTAGCTTTCTATTAAATTTCTTCTATATCTTCGGAAGAGATCGTAGCATTGGTTTGGCCTATATCAACTCTCTAGATTCAACATCAAAGAAACATATGCTCACATCATTAGTTTCATGGATTAATAACCGGAAGAAAACCCATGAATGCATATTTCTTGGGTGAGAACAGAACTTTCACTAAAAGCTGAGTAGTAAGCCATAAGAAAATAAGAAAATGGATAAGGTTGCTATAACTATTAATTATATCTAAATAAGTAATATGACCATACAAATTCAAAACTTAGATTAAAAAGTTTTTTTTTTCAGAAATACACGGCTCTCTATTTATGTTTCATGATTTTAGTTCTATCTATATTTAATTATTTACCATCATAGATTTTGATAGTGAAAACGAGCATAGTTAAAAAATATAATCAAATTATCCGCATGAGTTACACTGACACGAACATATGTAAGTCACTTATAGAAGATTGAATATTACCATTAAAAAACTCCATGTTAATCAAACACGCTGTAAACATTGAGCACATTGGCTTGAATTCAATATGTCAAAAAATAATATGTTATTTGTAAACAATCCAAATCGTATTGTTATTCCACCTCAAAACAAATAATATACTAACCCCAAAAGGATTATAAAGTCACAATTCTAAATATGAACCCAACCGGAAGAATCCAAAATTGAAAATTATATAACAGTAACAATTTCATTTTATGTTAAATGTTGTGAGGTTGTCAACCAAAAAATATACATATTTTGAAATATTATTAAAATCTACAAACTACAAAAACATAAAAAACCAAACACTATGAAATACATAAAAATGAAATAGAAATATTAATTTAATCGATATCGATATGCAACATGAAAATTCAAACCATTATTTTACTGATAAAATATTATTTAAGAGATGTCCATAAATATATAACATAAAAAATCGAACCATCCATCAAAACTCAAACATCATTCTTATTGTATAAGAACAAGAAAACATTGAAATTCTGGAGATCATAATCCCAAGCCGAGGAAAAATCATGATAATTAAATTGAAATTTATCAGGGAACAATCTACAAATTTTGGATATGTTTTTTATATATCGGACTTATAATAAATTTATCAGGGAATAATCTACAAATTTTGGATATGTTTTTTGAACAGAGAGTGTGTGTGTGTTATGGGTGCTATTGCGCACAAAACTATTCATGCACCTTAACCTGGAAAAAAACAAGAAATGTGGTGGGAGTGATGGAAAAGGGTTAGACTAATCTTCTTCTATAATATTTATCTTGTTGATTTGTCCACAATCTAGTCATAGGCGAATCTAGTATGGGTTTCAGTTTTAGGAACAAACATAGTCGATTAATAACCAACATGTAAGTCTGTTCAAAATCAAAATCCTATGCCATAGCTTGTTTGATATCCAAATTCATATCCTTGAGGTATAGGGGTAGGTGCAATGACCCATAATCTAGTAATAATAATAATAGATTAGGTAAGGTGGATTCCTTAAAAGATGCAATTTCATTTTAGGAAATTAGTGATAAGTGTTTCTTTTATGTATATTCAATAATGACTTTCATGGAAACACTCATATTTCTAGTAAGTTAATTCTATATGTAATGAATCGTATGAATTATTGTTTATGCAACAAATAATTAATCTTAAATTGTAATCTTTGAAATGCATTATCACAATTTTCTCTAATCATGTCTCTTGCAGATCAGGTAATACATCTAGTGGATCAATTATATGCATGGCATAAATTACATGTGTTTGTAGGAATTTGTCACCTAGAGACAAGGTCATGGAATTTGATCATCAATTGCAATGGATAAACTGAGTGAAATTGTGTCTCAAGAATCTGCATGAGTCTTGTACCCATGTAATCACTTAAATGGAGAAGATTATAGATGAATTGAATCCTTCTCAAAGTAGTCTTAGTGAAACCTTCAAATTGGTTGAAAGAATTAAAGTGAGGATTGAGGAACTACATGGTATCGTGAACCAAAAGGTGGAATCCAAAAAAATAAAAAGATACATATATGGTGGAAGGAAATAAAAGCTCCAAACCAAAAAGCACACACATGATTAGGAAGTTGTATCTCTAGTGTATCAACTTATGATGTAGGAAATTGTATCTCTTAGTGTATCCACTTATGATATAGTTGTAAGGTTGAAGAGTCCCAAAAAAATATCAAAGAAGGAAATTATGAGGATGGGTAGAAAATGTCAAAGTTGACCATGACAAGAATATGCAAGATCATGAGTGGACAAAGGAACATCAAGTAGAGGAAATATATTACGGAGTAAGCTAGCTGTGGAGCAATCTTCCCTCATTGGATGGAGGAGGAGCAAAGTTAGCGTTGACTTTGCTCCTCCTCCGTCCGATGGAGGGAGCTTTGCTCCACAGCTAGCTCACTCCATATATTACTAACAAGTAAAAAAAATTGCCAAATAGAGAAAAAGATAAATTCATAAAATTCTTTTTAATAGTATTATAAATGTCTTCAATTATAGTAACAAGAACAAGAGAGATAGATGCAAAGCAACTAGTATCCACTCATTATTAAATAAGTTATCCCCAATGTCCATCATAACATATAGTTAGATAAATTTAAACCTAGATAAGAAGTATCCCAACCACCCCATCTTAGCTCTGTGAACTAATACATTCATTATTCTTGTATTCACTATGAAAGTCTACTCTATTTTGAATTACAATTTAAACAACACCATGTGAAGTCCATTTATAATTTGGTTATGTATAAAGAAATAACTTTTGAATTCTACTTTTAGTCAAATTATGATCAATTTCAAAGAACGTTTCGTATAATCAAACTACCAATGCAAAAGGATGGTATGTATTAATTAAATTAATGTCCTTGTGGATATACCATGTCATCTATTGTGATGGTTCCATTTAGCAAAAGATGTATGGAGATCTTATTCAACCATCACCATGCCAAATTTAACATGTTCAGTACAATTGCATTGGTATGTGGGAAAGCAAATTAAGAAGAATTTCATTATCAAAATTCCTCTATTAGATGATGGATACAGTATACATTTCTTTAACATCGTCAGTTTAAATAACCTAGAGCGGATCTTCCATACACTATGTGACTAAATAATGGAAGTTCACATGCAAATTCCTTTGTTTCAAATAAAGTAAATTCGAACCCCGAACCAATTTTAGTTTCAGAATGCATTATCTATGCGAACCGTAATGTGATTTTTTCTACATTGAGTAGCTTCATCCTATCACCTGCAGTATCTTTCTTTCGAGATTAGGCACCATTTTTTTCCAGGAGCGATTCAGTTTATAGCGCCGAGAGGGGGTTTTGAGATTTTTTCTACTCAGCGAGAGGAGGGGGTTTTTTCTTCGTTTTAGAAAGAGCCATAATATTTTTAAGTTGATTATGAAAATGTTGGTCGTGAGATGGTTTTAGTATTTTGGGCAGATTAATTTTATACGGGAGCATTTGGTTTTTGAGCATTGTTTGATTATTTTTTTCATAGCTACACTCATGTTTAGCATAGACAAGGTAAAATGCTTATACATTTTGTCTCCATTGTGAATGTTATCTAGAAATGACCCAACAGAACCTAAAAGAAATTTATGTATATGACAGGGAAATTCCTCAGAATCCAAGATGTCTAAACGTCAGAACAAGAAGGCTCCCGTAATAGAAGAGGAACTCGAAGTCGAAATCGTTACCAAATTTGAATACACCTATGAGGACACCAAATGCATAGTGGGTATTGAACCCGAATATCAATGGGGGGGGATTTACAAATTTATAACGTGCCGAGAAGTACCTAACATAGGTTTTGAATAAGAAACCATCTATGCCAATATAGAGAGATCTGCATTAATGAAAGTTGCTACCAGACGTGAGCTTTTTCCATGCTTAGAGGTGATTGGGTGGATTCTACCCAGGCCAGATGTAACCACCATGATTTTGGCAAATGTTGATAAATAGGGTTATGCTGCTTATAGCCCTGGGTATGTGTCACTAGCCTACCACTTACCAGAAGCACAAGTGTACTTGACTGAGGACTGGCTGAAGGAAATTAAGATGGACCTAGTCGAGACATTGAAGAGAATATTGGTGCCTAGCAAGAACTTTAGAAGTAGGCCGACTGGGGAATATGACACTGCCACTCTAAGAACCCCTTACAGGTTCATTGCCCTGATGCTGAACAGAATTTTCGGGAGGGCCAACGGTAAAAGCTTCAAGTTAGAATGGGTGCCTATCATTTTCTATGTTGCAACACAAGGGACAGTATTCAACTGGGCAAACATTGTGTCCAATAGCCTCTCAGCCTGCATCGCATCAACATTAGGAGGGGTGTCCGAGAAGAGATCGGAGTTCTATATGAGCTCTATACTGATCGATTGCATACTATGCAACCAACCCTTCCCCAATATGAGATGTATCTGGGACCAGGAGAGAACACCTGTCTACTCAACATACAAGCCACTGTGGGCACACAAATACCATAGACACTATAGGGAAGTGTGTGAACACTTCATCATGACACTATATACATTGATCTTCTTAAAGGAGTGAAACTGTATGTCAGAGGAAGCATTGCAAGTGATTGAGGAATATGCAGACTACTATCTAACAGAGGATGGATTGTATTTTAGAATGTATGGATTCTCTAGAGCACCCTCCTTGCTGCCAAAATATGCCACTGACTATATAGTCCACAAAGAGGCAGTTAGACAAGTTTTTCTAGATGGCATAGGGAGTTTTTTGTTTGAACATAAGAAAGCAGCTTACCCCCCTTTACCATTCAGGTTGGGAAGCTACAAATTCACAAGGGTGAAGAAAGATGAGGAATTTGTGGAGGAATTGGGGAAATGAATTTCCACAGGAATGATGCCCAGAACAAAGTGGCAGAGCACTGCAAGGAAGCAAATGTACATTTTGAATACACAAGCCACTGGGATCGAGAGGAATCCATTTTTCACAGTGCACAAAATATAACGGCTTTAAGAAGAAGATTTAAGAAGAAAATCACCACCAAAGGCGGGGAAGGATAGGATGAGCAAGAAAAGACAGCTGAAGAAGAGGCTAGGAAAAGAGATGAAGATGCTAGGAGACTAGCATAGGAAGCCAAAAGTTGGCTCAAAGGTGAGAAGGAAGAAAAGAGAAGAGCTGAACAAGAAGCAGCTAGAAAGGTAGAAGAAGCTTCCCGGAGTGAAGAGGAGGAAAAGAAAAGAAAGATGGATGAGGAGCTAAAGAAGCAGGAAGCAGAAAGGCTAAAGCTGATAGGGACAGTGATAGAGAAATCAGCTTTCGATCCTGTAGACAGTCAGGCTCAGGACTTGGGGAACCCTGATATTCAAGATCCTAAGGCAGTTGCTGCCAACACAAGAGGACAGGCTATGGTCCCCACCCTTAGGCTAATCCCTTTTGAACAGAAGAAAGGGGAGGAGGTACCAAATTTCAACACTATCTTTTATGATAGGGAAAGGAAAAGAATAGTGAAGAGGACCGAGAGAAAGGTCGAGACTGGGGGATAGGCAGGAAAAATGATAAATTATACAACTGTAGTATATGGGATAGACAAGGATCCCAGATTCACCATCAGAGTTGGGGCTGCATTGATCCATTCTTCTGAGGACAATGTAGATCGAATAATGACTGATCTTGAACAGTCAAAGAAGTCTACTTCCCAGCTAAAAGATACCCTGAGAAGAGAGAGAGAGAGGAAAATAATAGATTGAAAATAAAGTTTAAAGACATACAATAGGAAATAAAGTCTTCAAAAGCTGAGCTCCAGTTCCTCCAAGTAGAGAAGAGATCTATGGAGGCCACCCAAGGAAGTCTGGAGAAAGTGTAGCAGGAATGTCAAGAGTTGAGGACAGAAAAGGAGCAGCTGCTAGGAAAGATAGGGGAATTGGAGCTATAGAAGGTTACTTTGGAGGAATCTGAAAAGCAATCTCAGGGGCAGAATGTAGAGCTTAAAGAACAGATTACCTCATTAACAAGAGCTCTAGAAAAGGCCAGGGAACAGCAAGTGAATCTTCAGCCCTTCAAGGAGCATGTTTCAGCACAAAGGAGCAAGATGCACTAGTTGCAAGTGGCCATAGAGGAAGAAAGGTTCAAGGTTTTGCAGGTGGACAACCGGCTGGAAGAGATTTTGGAAACCTCTTCATATTTTGTAGATAGATCGCAGGACATCTTAGAAGTCCTGACAGGAAGGATGGCAATATTGGAAGCGAATGAAGAAAACCCTATAGATATACCATCCAAAGATCAACAAGCCCTGAGGAAAGACTACGATTTACTAGATTTTTCCATAAACACAGCCGACGAATTCAAGAAGGCTGTCAAGAAGACAAAATGGGCTTGTGTAGAATTCTCCAGGAGACTTTTGATCACTTATAATCACTGCCAGGTAGAGGCTAAACAAAGAATGGATATCTTTCAAGACCACAGCCTATTTTTGGAGATGTTGCAAATAATATATCAAGAAGATGAGCAAATGATACAGCACATCAAAGCCATAGACGAACAAACCCTGAGGAATGAAGTAGCTCATTCTGTGGTTAGTGTGCAGTTGTTAGAAGACCAACTTCGCTTGAGCACAGCCAAAATAGAAGTAATAAGAAAACAGGTTGCTAAATTCGAAATAAATATCCATTTCTTAGAACCTTCCGAATTCGAAAGCATTGCCTCAGAGGCTTCAGCATGGAAGAAGTTTTTGAATATTCAAGTGGGACCCTCCTCTTGAGCATTTTATTCATTTTATTGTAATATATTGTAAATTCTATAAGCACTTAATGAAAGCAAAGCGTGGGAGGTGAAATGTTAGGGAATCCCAAGAATCATTCGTGGGCATCCCAACAGTTTTGTTCTTTTTTGTATAAATATAGAAGATCTAGATAAGAAGAGGCACTTTTTTCCCAGTTAGATTAGTGAAGACATATTGTAAAAAGAACTATTTCCTTTTGCAATAGAGAAATATAGTTTGCTTGTTGGAGAAAGCTTGGTGTAATGTTCAAATGTTATGCTATGGATTTGTTGAAGAGGAACTATTTCATTTTTAGCTTTGTGTCCATTAACTGTGAGATCGTTCTAACTCTTTGAACCTATTTTCTTGTATGAATGATCTCTGGTTTGTTTTATGAAAATTTCCACTATGAGTAATGAATGTTGTTCATAAAACAATTGGCTATCTGGTTGTTCAAATATCTTTAACTGTTCATGTGTTTTGAAATAAGTATCATCTATCTATGATTTTTCATAATGCATGTACAAAATACATTACTCATCAATAAATGATAATCTTGCTCCCTAGGGATAGGTTAGGTAATTAGTTTTCATTCCTTGCTGTGTGTGATTCAGATGCAAGAGAGTCTAAGACGAGAGGTAAGAACCTACGCATCACATTGTGACCACTCCTTGCATTCTTAATCAATTTGCATTTAAGATAGGCACTTGCATGTCATACTTAAAACTAAAAAATACAAAAATATACACGGTGGACCTGGCCGCAACCGGTAAAACCTTTATTTTTTGTTACTTGAACTACGATAGCTGGACCACAAATCGGACAGATTCCCTACACCAAACGGTCATGGGCTAGTTGGGAACGTTGACTGGGGAGAATCCCTTGCTATTGTTGCCTGTGAATTTCTAGGCCTCAACAGTTTCTTGCGCTAGAAGGAGGGCCGCCAATGCATGGCTGGCCAAGGAATCCACTTCCTCGAAATAACTCCACCAGTGATAGTTTTAAAAGCAATTTCCCTGATTTACCCTGAAGAGAATACAAGAAGAAAGACCGTCCCATCTTGGAAGATTCGGTGTTGGTTGGAGACTTGGAAGAGTTAGTAGAAGGAGCATTATAGGAGGTGGTTCAACCTTTGAATCAAATAGGCCCAAACACACCTTATAGTTCTCCTGTGCGGACTCCTATTCAGTCACCTCCTCACTCTCCACCCAGACTCATGGCAGGTGTAAATGAAAATCAACCACCTAATCCACCAAATCCACCGCCGGCTTGGAAAGCCAGATCACCCTTGAACTTAACACCTCCGTTGCATGACTTACCTCAATCTTTTGAGAAGTTGTTGCCTAAGTTTGATCCTAATGAGGAGGTTGTAGTAGATGACCATTTACAAATTTTCTATTTAGCAATAGAAGGACTAAGGGCTGGGGAACATGAGGATGTTGTTTGTAGACTTTTTCCTCACACCCTTAAAGGAGCAGCCGCATCATGGTACTTTGGTTTTCCTGCAAACTCTATCCCAGATTGGGATACCTTTGAAAGGATTTTCAAAAGTAAGTATGCATCCCAAAAGATGCATGTAGCACTAATGAAAGGTTTGGGCGCTTTAAAAAAAGAAAGGAATGAAAAGGTACATAATTTCACTCAAATATTTTCTGCTTACCTCAAGAATTCCTCTACAGCTGATAAGCCATCTTATAAAGTCTTGATTGAGTATTATACCTCAGATTTAGGTCCGGATTTGGATATGTTCACAAAAGCTCAGGTTAAGCCTACGTTAGCAGAAACTTACGAAGAAGCAGAAAGAGTAGAAGCTGAAAAGGAAAGTATAGAAGATTATCCCGAGCAATCTCGAGAAAAAACGTGTGGGAAAAGAACCTTATTGCTGTCTAAACCTAAAGAGGAGCAATCACATGATTTTGAGGGAATGTTAAAGATGATGCAGAAGCTTTCCAACAGAATAATACATTTGGAGAAAGAAAAAGAAGCTCAGAAAGCTTATAAGCCTTCTTACAAAAAAAGGGAAGATAACAACCAATGCAAGACCCCTCCACACAGTTCAGCATCAATGAATCTGACAGAGGTAGGGAAGGATAATTTCTGCACTTTTCACCAACAACCTCATTCTGAAAAGAATTTTCCTCAATGGCTAAAGTCAATGACATTGGTAATGAATCATCTCTTGGATTCTAAATTGATTGAGGACAATGATGAAGAGGAAAAAGGTAACAAGACCATAGAAAAACAAGAAAATGATACCATGTTTTTATGGGATTGTGTCTCGCTTTTTGATATAGAAAAAAAGTACTTTTAAACCTAAGAATATATCGACAACAACAAAAGACATGAATTTGGTAAATAAAGACAATGCAATAATCTCAAAAATTAAGAAGTTGCAAGAGAATGTCAAGAAACAGCCAAAGAACAATGTTGAAGACAAAGTACCTGAAATTACCATTATCAGCCAAGATACGGAGCAAATCAACAAGCCTGCTGAACCTATGGAAGAACAAGTAGGCGTTAACAAAGAAAATAATGAAAAGCCTGAAGATCCAGAGGAAGAGATACCTACCGAAAACCAACCTATGGAGGAAGATGTCGAATCAATTGGGAAAGAGAAAGCTAGAACCCCACCTTTCCTTTTGACTCTGGAAATGTTGAACCATAAGGTGCATAATTGTTTGGTAGATTCCGTATCATCGGTGAATGTTATGCCACTCACAGTTTGCAAAAAAATTAATGGGAATCCAAAACCTACTTCTTGGGAAGTCACTCAACTAGACAGAACTGGTGTCAAAGTAGTGGGGGGAATGGAGAATGTTCTCATTCACTTATCTGCAAATAATAAGATATGTCAATTTATTGATATTGTGGTGGCCGACATACTGGATGGATATGGAATGATTCTGAACTGAGACTGGTCCGCAAGGTTAAAGTGGTATTTTGCTTCATATTGGTCACATTTATGGTTGCCTCATAAAGGGGTCCCAAATCAGATCAAAATTTTAAGAGAACCTTACATGAAGCACACTATCACTAAGTTGGAAGAAGGAAATGAATCTGCTAATTCTGTTTTGGGGAATTACCTAATGGAACTTGAACTAAGATATCATGCATCAGAAGAAGCCAGCAATATGACTAACACTTAGCCTGATCTCCTTCATTTTGCACAGGCTGATGGAAGTGATTGTAAATCAGTAGACATGGTTTAGGTTTCAAAAATAGTAGAATTAGACCATGGTTAGGTATCTCATGTCTGAAATCCCGCCTAGCCCCTTGACTCATAAGTTGAAAGATTTTCAGGGGTGGGCCCAATTTTATTTTTCTTTTGATTTGATGACCTTGTACATAAATAATTTGATGCAGTTTTATTTTGATTTACTGCTTTTATTTCTGGTTATTTTGGTTTTTTTTTTAATAAAAGAGGCAAACTTTTGGTTGCATGGAAAGGATCAGGGTTCTTGATTAACTAAAATCTTTGGGATAATACTATGCATTTTATTTTGAGGTAATAGAATTTCTTCTAGTAAGTAGTTTTCCTAAATGGCTATGCACTCATTGAAGTCCTGCTTAACCCCTGAAAATAACTCAGAATTCAGAGGTCTAGAATACTATTTCAAGGATCCATCCATTTCACATCTAAGATATCCTAGGGAGTGATAGAAAAAGACCCACGAGAAGGAAGCAAGGTAAATAGTCTTCTAGATATAAATGATCCCATGCCATGATTTCAAAAGCCTAAAGGTTGTTAAGAGTCAAAACTCCTGAAAGAAGCAATACATATCAAAGCAAAGTATCAGAAACATGAGTATCAATCTACCAAAAGTTCTTCTCCATCCATGAGCTGAAAATTAAATACATCTCTCACACAAAAGGACACTATGGGTAGAAGAGCCTGAATAAAATTTAGAAAGAAAGGCAAATGGAGGACTCAAAAGAACAAAAGTTCAAAAGGGCACAAAAGTGCAATTGGCATGGGAATGAGGAACAAATGAATAGTCCTATTTACCATATGTTACGATCCTGTGGTATCCAAGCTAGAAACTACCCAAAGACAGAGGTAAAATAAAACTCACCTACTAAGCCTCAAAAGAGTTATCCAGACTTTCAAATATTTTGGGTGTTCCCATTTCCAAAGAATGGACTGTCATCAATGATTTAAATGCATGTGTTTGCCATCTTAGGAATACAAGCATCTAGAAGAATTCAACTTATGAGCTAAATGATTAAACAGTATTTTATTGGGAAGAAGTTGATTCAAAAATATGGGGTTCACCAGGTAGTCTCCAATTGTTGCAGCCGCAACATTTTTCCAAAATTCAAAAAAAAATTGGACCCTTCTTTAATTCATTTGCTCAGTTTTTTGTTTTGTTTGATTTACTTTATGCCATCCATGTTATACTATTTGAATTGATTTTACCTTGCTATTGGAAGTGTTTAGACTTTTGAGTCGGAAGTCTAGTTATCTACACGCCCGTTGTTTCGGAAAGGAATGAGACATCACGTATGATTCAAATGTTATTGGTCTCCGATGCGTTTTCTTTGTTAGCAGCCATTTTGAGATCTCGTCGGAACCTTTGTCTATACGTCTTCCGTTGTTGTGGAGAAGGTTCTGCGAAGTTGTCCGAGATTTGTTTTATCCTTTTTCGATCCCTGGCATTTTGATTCACATGTCCTTGGTTTTTCAACTTTCACCATTGCGGCTCTATAAAGCATTATGCTTCCAATAGTTTGATTAATATTGTCTGCTTGGTCGATGTTTTTATCTTGAGTCATGTTTATTTTTTCTCCGATTTTGATTGGCCTGCTGGTCTCGTTTCCTTTATGGTTTCCACCGTTGCGGCTCTCGAACCATCTAGTGAGCTGAAGCCTTGGTCTTGTGAGCTCCGATGCAGATTTTGATTTGTTTCTCTAGCCAACACCATTGCGGAAGTCCTGGCTATTTCATCATCCGCCATTGCAGAGGTGATACTGACCTGATCGCTGATTCCATAGACGTTCTGCCTCCCGATGGTTTTATTTTCACCGCCGATTATGGTTGACCGGGGCGTATATATAGTGGGGTTGGGATGTTTTATTATTTTATTGTTATTTTGGTGAATTCCCCGTGCTGTCGTTATCACTCGAGAAGACCAACGTTTTCGTTGTCGGTACCTTCGCTCCTAGGTGGCTCCATCGTGGAAGTTTACATTTTTCTCCACCAGCCGCGCAACACAGTGCTAGGTAGGCCCTTATGCCCATTTTTCCCATTCCATTCAATTGGTCAAACTGTTTTGTTGTCTCTGCGGTTAGTGGTTACTTGGGGTTTTCAATCCTGGCATGTATATATATATTCGAGGTAAATGGTATGGCTACTTGGTGGGGGGTTTTGTAGTTTTGCAATGATGACTTTCGCTACTGTTGGGGGTTTGCAACTCGCACTCGACTGCTAGGGAAACCAGTGCAGACGGCCGTTACGCTGTCCGCACCAGTTTTCCCTAGTCTGTGTTTGGTCATCCGGGGAGGGCATTTTCATGGTTTTCTTCTGAGATGCCATGAGTTTGGTTCCACAGTTTGGTCACCCTTGTCTTGCGAACCAGGGTCGCGATGTGGAGGTTACACCTCTTGGATTGAGATTGTTAAAATTCAAACCCCAGACCAATTTTAGTTTCAAAATGCGTTATCTATGCGGACCGTAATGCGAGTTTTTCTGTAGTGAGTAGCTTCATCCTATCACCTGCAGTATCTTTCGTTCGAGATTAGGCACCATTTTTTTCCAAGAGCGATTCCGTTTATAGCACCGAGAGGGGGTTTTGATATTTTTTCTACTCAGCGAGAGGAGGGGGTTTTTTCTTCATTTTAGGAAGAGCCATAATATTTTTAAGTTGATTCTAAAAATGTTGGTCATGAGATGGTTTTAGCATTTTGGGCAGATTAATTTTATACGGGAGCATCTGGTTTTTGAGCATTGTTTGCTTATTTTTTTCATAACTGCACTCATGTTTAGCATAGACGAGGTAAAATGCTTATACAGTTTGTCTCCATTGTGAATGTTATCTGAAAATGACCCAACATAACCTAAAAGAAATTTTTGTATATGATAGGGAAATTCCTCAAAATCCAAGATGTCTAAACGTCAGAAGAAGAAGGCTCCCGTAGTAGAAGAGGAACCCAAAGTCGAAATCGTTACCAGAGTTGAATACACCTACGAGGACACCAAATGCATAATGGGTATTGAACCCAAATATCAATCGAGGGGGATTTACAAATTTATAACACGCCGAGAAGTACCTGACATAGGTTTTGAAGAAGAAACCATATATGCCAATATAGAGAGATCTGCATTAATGAAAGTTGCTACCAGACCTGAGCTTTTTCCATGCTCATAGGTGATTGGGTGGATTCTACCCAGGGCAGATGTAACCACCATGATTTTGGCAAATGTTGATAAATAAGGTTATGCTGCTTATAGCCCTAGGTATGTGTCACTAGCCTACCACTTACCAGAAGCACAAGTGTACTTGACTGAGGACTGGCTGAAGGCAATTAAGATGAACCTAGTCAAGACACTGAAGAGAATTATGGTTCCTGGCAAGAAATTTAGAACTAGGTCGACCGGGGAATATGACACTGCCACTCTGAGAACCCCTTACAGGTTCATTGCCCTAATGCTCAACAGGATTTTCGGGAGGGCCCACGGTAAAAGCTTCAAGTTAGAATGGGTGCCTATCATTTTCTATGTTGCAACACAGGGGACAATATTCAACTGGGCAAACATTGTGTCCAACAGCCTTTCATCCTGCATCGTATCAGCCTTAGGAGGGGTGTCCCAGAAGACATCGGAGTTCTATATGAGCTCTATACTAATCGATTCAATACTATGCAACCAACCCTTCCCCAATATGAGATGTATCTGCTACTGGGAGAGAACACCAGTCTACTCAGCATACAAGCCACTGTGGGCACACAAATACCACAGTCACTATAGGGAAGTGTGTGAACACTTCATCATGCCACTATATACATTGATCTTCTTAAAGGAGTGCAACTATATCTCAGAGGAAGCATTGCAGGTGATTGAGGAATATACAGACTACTATCTAACAGAGGATGGATTGTATTTTAGAATGTATGGATTCTCTAGAGCACCCTCCATGCTGCCAAAATATGCCACTGACTATATAGTCCATAAAGAGGCAGTTAGACAAGTATTTCTAGATGGCATAGGGAGTTTTATGTTTGAACATAAGAAAGCATCTTACCCCCCTTTACCATTTAGGTTGGGAAGCTACAAATTCACAAGGGTGAAGAAAGATGAGGAATTTGTGCAGGAATTGGGGAAATTCCATTTTGGGGAAATGAATTTCCACAGGAATGATGCCTGGAACAAAGTGGCAGAGCACTGCAAGGAAGCAAATGTACATTATGAATACACAAGCCACTGGGATCGAGAGGAATCCATTTTCCATAGTGCACAAAATATAACGGCCTTAAGAAGAAGATTTAAGAAGAAAATCACCACCAAAGGCTGGAAAGGATAGGATGAGAAGGAAAAGACAGCTGAAGAAGAGGCTAGGAAAAGAGATGAAGATGCTAGGAGACTAGCATAGGAAGCCGAAAGCTGGCTCAAAGGTGAGGAGGAAGAAAAGATAAGAGCTTAACAAGAAGCATCTAGAAAGGCAAAAGAAGCTGCCTGGAGTGAAGAGGAGGAAAAGAAAATAAAGATGGATGAGGAGCTGAAGAAGCAGGAAGTAGAAAGGCTAAAGCTGACAGGGACAGTGACAAAGCAATCAGCTTCCGATCCTGTAGACAGTCAGGATCAAGACTTGGGGAACCTTGATATTCACGATCCTGAGGCAGCTGCTACCAGTACAACAGGACAAGCTATGGTCCCCACCCTTAGGCTAATCCCTTTTGAACAGAAGAAAGGGGAGGAGGTACCAGATTTCAACGCTATCTTTTATGAAAGGAAAAGGAAAAGAATAGTGAAGAGGACCAAGAGAAAGGTCGAGACTAGGGGACAGGCGGGAAAAATGATAAATGATGCAACTGTATTATATGGGATAGACAAGGATCCCAGATTCACCATTAGAGTTGGGGCTACATTGATCCATACTTCTGAGGACAATGTAGATCGAATAATGACTGATTTTGAACAGTCAAAGAAGTCTACTTCCCAGCTAAAATATACCCTGAGAAGAGAGAGAGAGGAAAATAATAGATTGAAAAGAAAGTTTGAAGACATACAACAAGAAATAAAGTCTTCAAAATCTGAGCTCCAGTTCCTCCAAGTAGAGAAGAGATCTATGGAGGCCGCCCAAGGAAGTCTGGAGAAAGTGCAGCAGGAATGTCAAGAGTTGAGGACAGAAAAGGAGAAGCTGCTAGGAAAGATAGGGGAATTGGAACTACAAAAGGTTACTTTGGAGGAATATGAAAAGCAATCTCAGGGGCAGAATGCAAAGCTTAAAGAACATATTACCTCATTAACAGCAGCTCTAGAAGAGGCCAGGGAACAACAAGTGAATCTTCATCCCTTCAAGGAGCATGTTTCAGCACAAAGGAGCAAGATGCACCAGCTACAAGTGGCGATAGAGAAAGAAAGGTGCAAGGTTTTGCAGGTGGAAAACCAACTGGAAGAGCTTTTGGAAACCTCTTCATATTTTGTAGATAGATCGCATGACATCTTAGAAGTCCTGACAGGAAGGATGGCGAGATTGGAAGCGAATGAAGAAACACCTGTAGATCTACCATCCAAAGATCAACAAGCCCTGAGGCAAGATTACGATTTACTATAGTTTTCCATAAACACAGCTGAAGAATTCAAGAAGGCTGTCAAGAAGACTAAAGGGGTTTGTGCAGAATTCTCCAAGAGACTTTTGATCACTTATAATCGCTGCCAGGTAGAGGCTGAATAGAGAATGGATATCTTTCCAGACCACATCCTATTTTTGGATATGTTGCAAAGAAGATATCAAGAAGATGAGAAAAGGATACAGCACATCAAGGGCATAGACAAACTAACCCTGAGGAATGAAGTAGCTCATTTCGCGGTCAGTGTGCAATTGTTAGAAGACCAACTTCGCTTGAGCGCAGCCAGAATAGAAATAATAAGAAATCAGGCTGCTAAATTTGAAATAAATATATGTTTCTTAGAACCTTCCGAATTCAAAAGCATTGCCTCAAAGGCTTCAGCATGGAAGAAGTTTTTGAATAGTCAAGTGGGACCCTCCTCATGAGCATTTTATTCATTTTATTGTAATATATTGTAAATTCTATAAGCACTTAATGAAAGCAAAGCATGGGAGGTGAAACGTTGGGGAAGCCCAAGAATCATTCGTGGGAAGCCCAACAGTTTTGTTCTTTTTTGTATAAATATAGAAGATATGGACAAGAAGAGGGGATTTTTTCCCAGTTAGATTAGTGAAGACATATTGTAAAAAGAACTATTTCCTTTTGCAATAGAGAATTACAGTTTTCCTGTTGGAGAAAGCTTGGTGGAATGTTCAAATGTTATGCTATGGATTTGTTGAAGAGGAACTATTTTTTTTTCATCTTTGTGTCCATTAACTGTGAGATCGTTCTAACTCTTTGAACCTATGTTCTTGTATGAATGATCTCTGGTTTGTTTTATGAAGATTTGCACTATGAGTAATGAATGTTGTTCATAAAACAATTGGCTCTCTGGTTGTTCAAATATCTTTAACTGTTCATGTGTTTTGAAATAAGTATCAACTATCTGTGATTTTTCATAATGCATGTACAAAATACATTACTCATCAATAAATGATAATCTTGCTCCCTAGGGATAGGTTAGGTAATTAGTTTTAATTCCTTGCTGTGTGTGATTCAGATGCAAGAGAGTCTAAGACGAGAAGTAAGAACCTGCGCATCACATTGTGACCACTCCTTGCATTCTTAATCAATCTGCATTTGAGATAGGCACTTGCATGTCACACTTAAAACTAAAAAATACAAAAATATACACGGTGGACCGGGCCACAACCGGTAAAACATTTATTTTTTGTTACTTGACCTACGATAGCCGGACCACAAACTGAACGGATTCCCTACACCAAACAGTCACGAACTATTTGGCAACGTTGACTGTGGAGAATCCCTTACTGTTGTTGCCTGCAAATTTCCAGACCTCAACACAACCCAACATAGAAACTTTCAAGTGGGAGAACTAATAGATTGGAGTCCTCGGTTGATTCAACGACTGGAAAGTGTTCGTAACCCCATATCTAGTGAAGTTGAGTTCTAGGTTGACATTATTTTGGAAGGATATATCATTGAAATTGCTATCAAAATGATATAATTGTATAGTGAGGAGGAAAGAAAATTTTTCCAAGGACCTAGAGGTCGTTATTTGAAGTATTTAAAGGTTTGGATCAATATGCTTACATGAGAGAAAGGGATATTAAGAATGGAGCCTGAAGAATAAGGATTTGTGCATAGATACCTAGGATATGTCACAAGAGAAGTGAAAGAAAGATGGAGCATATTAAGCTAACATGTTTTCTAGTGATAGTGAAATTGAAATAGAAAGTGGATGTCTAAGGAGTGGAATACTATTTCGGTCAGGAAAAATGAGAAGGACTACAACCAGAAGAGGAAGTTGCAACACAGATAGAAAAGAGGACTACGATTCCACATCACACTTTGAATAAAGTTCTTGCAATGAGGAAGAGGAATACTATCCTATATCTGAAAAAGAGGAAGAAGAAGAAGAAGCTCTAGATTTAGAGTGTGACTACACCATACCCACTACTCCATGTACATATACAGAGGTAAGATCTAGAAACTCATCTCCAAGTGGGTTTTTTAATCAAAGTAATAGTAGTCATGGGAATAGAGGATAAGGGGATCCCACCATCCAATTAGTGCCTAAAATGAATATAATGGCCAAGAATGATATTAAGTTACCAATATTTAATGGAAATGGGTTAGACGAACTAGAGCAACATTTGTTTCTATGTGAATCCTTGTGGACCGTGCGATAGGTCCAAGATGAAACCATCAAGAAGGATCAAATGATAACAACCCTTAGGGGTCAAGCATTGGATTGGTACATGAAATTATTTATGGTTCCAACAAGAGTCCCACAAAAAACATTAGATCAAATTCGATCAGGACTAATAGATGTATTCAGGAATCCTAAAACTGACTCACAATGCATTACAGAGATTACGGAAATTAAAAAATTTCCTACAAAAGGTTTTTGGGATTTCAACCATATATTTAAGATGTTGATGGTGAAATTAAGTTTACAGATGTCAAATACTCAGCACAAATAATGTTTTATTGCAGCATTGTTGTCGCACATATGGATTCCCCTGATGCAACAAAATATTGTGTCGCAGACTGAGGCTCTCGAACTCGCTATGAAATTGGAATCCTCACCTGTTGGAGAGACTGGTTCTAGAATGATGAAAATCTAGTCGCAACTATACAAACTTATGCTCCAAATTCAAGAAGTTAAGAAAGATAAAGAAGTACAAGATGAGCTAGGGTGTATCAGATGAAAAATAGATGGACACCAGAAAGCTAACTGCTCGACATATATGAATTATGTCGCATTGAGAGCCCTGATCCCGATAAATACACAAGGGATGCCTTGGTTTAGAATATGCCATACTAGAGGCCATCGATAGGAAGAGTGTCTGTACTTATATAATATTGTAAGTTCGTCGTCCAATTTATACTACAAGTTTTGTTGATCAATAGGCCATGATGAGAAAGAATGGAGGGCATATCAGCTGCTGCAAGAGAAAACAATTGATACTTATTTAATGAAAAATGATGAACAATTACAGGTTGAGTGGACTCATGTTCAATATCTGTTGGTTCAATATCCTCAGAACTAATACTGTCAGAACCAGTATCTACAACAACAATAACCTCAACCCAGGGGGGTGGAAATTTTAGAGACCAGGGGGGTGGAAATTTTAGAGACTGGGGACAAGGAGGAGGATTTGGTCATGAGAGAGGCCAAATCATATGTTATAATTATGGGAAACCTGTACATTTTTTTAGGGACTGAATGAGTCCTACTACGACATCCTCGTATTGCAAATATTTTGATCATATTGTTGATCAATGTCTGCAATTGATTGCAAAGTGGTATTATAGGAATGTGGGAAACTTGAATCCACCATAGAATCCCGATCAGAACCCCAATCAAAATATATAGAATATTTATGTTGAACCAAGGGAACCACATAAAGTTTTCATTAAAAGAGGAGGTGTTGCAAAGGGAGTAGATCAAGAATCATTGTATTGGAAACCGTAGGTGCAACCAACAACATGAAGGAAAGTAGCATTCAATGTCAAAAAGGAAAAGGAAGTATTGTTGGACACATGACAAGAATTCGTCGATATAAATCAAGCGTCGACTTCAAGAATATGAATATTGGAGATTCCTAAAATATTTGATCAGCTACTCCAAAAGCAACCGACTGGAAAGGTTAGTAAACTAAAAAAATATTTAAAAGTTTCTTAAATCTAATCCAAGATAAAGATGTCATTGCATAATTGACATCTTTGATAAAAAGAACCCCAAGAATATATGTGACTAGAAAAAGGGGTTAATCATATCGGGAAAAGAATGAAGGCTAGTTGTGAACTAAGGATGACTACAAAAATAGGAAATTATGATAAGGACTATATTATTCTAGACTTGGGCTCCGATGCCAACATTTTGACTAGAAAAACATGGGAGAGCATGGGAAAGACAAGAATCGTATGGTCTCTTGTCCATCTCTAATTAGCAAATCAGTTGAAGGTTCTACCTATCGGTTGACTGACTTAAGCTCCTGTCGAAATAGAAGGCTGGAAAAATTATGTTAATTTCGAAGTGAGTGACATTGTGGATGATACAAATCCATATCCTGCACTTCTAGGGATCAACTTGGCCATTGATAATCAAACAATTATAAATTTTAAGAAAACAATCTTAATATTTGCATATTTAGAGCTAAGGGTTTTCACCCCAATTGATCTATTGGAAGGACATAGATATGTCGAACAAGTGAATAGTGAAGAACAAGGATATTATCTAGACCATATCTATAACATTATGTCTATAAGGGATCATTATGTAAACCCAACGGCCGACAGAATCTCAGTTGGCGAAGTGTTAGTTCCTATACATTGCTTTCTAGAGAAGCCTTGGAAAACTGCCAAACCAATTGCATGAAGTATCGATGAGAAGATGCACAATAATTACACATTCTGTGTGACATGTAGGTAGTAAGGAAAGTGAGATACACACATATGAAGGATTACCTAACCTGGCATATTTTCTGACCGAATTGAAGGCAAAGTTACAGAACATCGGTGCTTATCCTTTCTGGAAGTTGCGTTGAAAGCTACAACTGCAAGATGGTGGGTCGCACAATAACAATCTATCTCAGACTTGCCTCAATACAAAAAGTTAATGGAGATATGGTTTGGAGAGAAGATCAGTTATATTGGTTTGAAGTACACATGATTAACTAATCATGTTGAGCGCATTGAATACTTTCATTCAACATGGAAGGGATTCCCACAATAGGAATTGGTTCGTCATTTTATACATACCTTGGATATGATATCAAGGAAATGGTACACGTACATTGAGTTGTGATGAGGGACTCTTGAATGAGATGAAGTAGATCCTAACTTTACACACACATTCGATTTTGTCTATGACCATCCTTTGGTTGATGCTTCATTACAAGTGATCAAGAAAAATAAAGTTTGAAGCTATCCCTGTGTTGACGTCAAACTTTAATCCGAGCAGCATGATAGTCTAGCACTGGATGGATTGCTATAATGTGATGTGTGGACCTAATAATGATGAACCATGAGACATGAACATCCCTGAATATGAAGGTACTCACGTGGTTAGGGGACTTGGTATTTCAAGTAACCAGTTCCTAAATCTATTAAAAACCAAGAAAGTCAACATTGGATCTCCAGAGAATCCCAAGTTCGCCAACATCAGGGATTATTGGAATGATGAAATTGTCGTGAGGATCACATACTTAATGCATGAATTCCAAGATGTGTTCCCTTCAAAAATTTTAAAGATGAAGGGGATTGTTGGAGATCTTGGAGAGATGAAGATATTGTTAAAGCCTAGCGCAAGGCCTGTGAAGCAATGACCATATCGGTTGAATCCACGATATAAATAAAAGGTCATGAAAGAATTAGATTGAATTCTAGATGCAGGTATCATAGAATCAGTCTAATAATCATAATGGATCATCCCGATAATAGTGCAGGGAAAGAAGACTACCGATGAAGTACGAATCTACGTCGACCTAAGAAAGTTGAACGATGCCTTCCTACATGACCTGTTTCCGACTCCGTTTACATATGAGGTATTAGAAAGTGCCAAGATTCAAGAAGCTTATTATTTTACTAATGGATTCTCTAGATACCATAAAATCATAATCGCAAAGGAATATCGACACAAGACAACCTTTACGATGGAGTGGAGATGTTTCTAATACACAATCATGCCCTTTGGACTCAACAATCCTCCTGCTAGATTTTTCGGGATAGTAGTGGTTGCATTTAAGGATTTTATTCATAAGTTTCTTGAGGTCTACTTTGATGAATGAATGGTGTTTGGGATCATAAAGGATCACATTGAGAGCCTCATAGTGATGTTGGAACAGTGTCAACAGTATCAATTTTTTTTGAATTTAAATAAATGTATCTTTTGTGCCCCATTTGGAATTACGTTGGGCCATGTCATTTGTCATGATGGAATCCTCGTTAAACCTGCTAAAATTGTGATCATCGTCATCCTACCACCTACTGGGATAGTCAAGAATATCATAATGACATTAGGACATACATGATACTATATAAAATTGATCAAAGGATATCTAGAGGTAACTAATCTGATGGAAAAAATTGTTAAAAAGGGATATTGAGTTCGAGTGGATGGAAAAATGCCAAGAAAGTCTAGATATATTGAAGAACAAGATGGTCACAACACCCATAATAGTTTTTATAGACTGGAAGAAGGAATTTCATGTACATGTCGATGCATCATCTGTCTCACTCAACGTTGTACTTGTAGATCCTGGTGAAGGAAACATTAATCATCCCATTTCCTTAATCGCTAGCAGGAAATTGTCAACAACAGAGAAGAATTACACTACGAATGTAAGACAAGTCTTAAATGGTGTATGCAATATAGAAAGTTCAAACCTATATTTTAGGTGGACATTTCAAGATGTTCATAGACCATCCAGTGTTGAAATACCTGGTGAAAAATCCAATGTTGGGGGGGGGGGGGGAATTTGTGGCTCCTCCTTTTCTAGGAATTTGACTTTGAAGTTATTATTAAGCTAGGATGACTAAACTCAGGACCAGACCACCTATCGAAACTTGAAAGTGGAGAAGAACCTATGAACCTTGACGATAGTCTTCCTGATGTGAAACTATTTGTGACAATGATGTTTGATGACCAATACAATGATATTATACATTTTTTAACTACATGATATGCACCCGAAGGATTTAGTACTGCGTAGAAAAAACAATTAGTGGTGCGAGTTGAAGACTTCCAATTAATAGTTGGACATCTATACAAGTGGGACCGGGTGAAATTCTTCGCCGATGTATATTGAAACATGAGTGATCAATGATATTAAATGAAGCACATGTTGGTGTCGCAAGGGGACATTATGATGGAAAATATACAGTGGATAATATATTGCAAGTAGGATTATGATGGGACACTTTGCACATATATGCTAGAGAATATGTCGCAATTGTGATATCTCTCAGAGAACTAGAAAATCGTCGCGACGAGATGAAATGCCTCTAGTACCTCAAATAAACTTGCATGTATTTGAAAAATGGGTTGTTTATTTTGTCAGACCTATCAAACCACAAGGAAAGCAAACATGTGCAAGATACATTATTACTACAATGGATTACCTGACTAGATGAGCCAAAGAAATGCCAGTAAAGGATTGCACTACTATGGATGCTACCAATTTTTTGTTCGACAATATTGTCACTAGATTTAGATGCCCAATTTTTTTGATAAATGATCAGGGCACACACTTTGTAAATTATTTGATACAAGAATTAACTGAATAATTCCAAATCCAACATAGGAAGACAACACCATATCACCCTCTAGTGAATGGTTTTGTCAAAGCATTCAACAAGATCTTGGAGAACGCATTGACAAATATTTGCAATGTTCAAAGAGATGAATGGGACCATAAAATTTTGTGGTATTGTGGGCATATCGCATGACCTGTAAGAAGTTGATAGGATGAACTCCATTCTGGTTAGTGTAGAGAAAGAGGATGGTATGTTGGTGGAATATATTATACCCATTTTAAGGATTGCTGCAATCATGGAAATGATTTATAGTGGTGCTATTCAAGAAATATTGTCACAACTTGTGTAGATGGAGGAAGAACATTTTATCGCGGGTTTTACCAAAATTTTGAAAAGAAACGATAGAAAGTATGGCATGACTAGCACATTAAGAACAAGTGATTTTAGGTCAAAGTACTCATCCACCTCTATCATAGTAATTTCTTAAGGCATCCAATAAATATGAAAACACATTGGTTGGGGCCTTATGTTGTCATCAAAATCACTGAAGGAGGCGCAGTACAACTGGAAAAACTTGATGGAACACCTCTCAAAGGATTGGTGAATGGAAGTCAGCTAAATCGTTACTAGGATAGCCGCAACTTGGTTGAATGGAAAATTAAAGAAAAATAAATAAATAAAAGAGAACATAAAAGAGAAAAGATAAAATAAAAAGAGAAAAGAAAACTGAGAAAAAGAGAAAAGAAAAGAGAAAAAAAGAAAAGAAAATATAACAAGATAAAAGAAAGAGATGAAAATGTACAAATTTATGACGTGTTTTCTTATGTGTTGAAGACAATGTATCTATCAAACAAAAAGAAAAAGTGGTCGCAGACTGTCTATCTATCACAAAAGAAAAGGGTAGCGAAGATTCACAGTTTGTCCCAAGAAAATAAATGTGTCGAATGCCAAATACCGGTGGAAGGAAGAGAAAAATTGTCACATGATGAAATCTAGTCTCAATAAGAAAGCTAGTTGCAGTTAATGTTCAAAACACGGGAGATTTGGATGGCTTAATTTTTGGTCATTCATGTCATTATTACACAATAACTACCAATGAGGTGACAGGGAAAGTGACGTTTGAGTGGAAATTTCCTTGTAATGATTCAAATGACTCCCCCATATGATGGAAATAATTTCCACCTTTCCAATTTATTGTCCACTTGTGTGAAGGAAAATTTGCTTGAACGGACGAATCCATATCATCTTTGCGCTGAAGCATCATTCATTATGTTTGCACCAAAACGAGTAAATTGAGCTGATTGTGTCTGCAACTAAGAGACCCGAGGTGATTTTTCACATAGTATGGTCATATCCATTTCTAGTACAAACACTGTTGCATAATCCGGTGTCACGACCCCTTCACCAACACCCATTATGGAATACATTGTCACATATGTTCTACTACAAGACATGGTTGCAGAAGAAGTTTAACATATTTCATTCATCCTTGAAGTGATTTTTCGACCAAACCCACTTTTCATGTCAAAGAGGAAACATACTAGTAGTCGTTAGAAAGCAGCACCACCACCACAAGATGTTGAAGAACCAGGATCTGTGACTATGTTTCCAGGCTATGTTCCACCAAGACCAGTTGATTCCCCTAGTATTAGAATATCTAAGAATGCAAGGTACCCATTGGATGCTCTTACCGTACCAAAAGGATTTTAGATTACGATGAAATACTTCCAAATCTCAAAAAGATGAGATTTGTCGACCATGACCTAAGGAAATTTCCAAAATTCGCAATTGACAAATACATGGTTGATATCCGTGAGATAGATGATGTCCCTAAATACTTAGTTCCAATTCAACGGGAAAGAAGATTCGACAAAGTTGGCCTGCTGTCACTCATGCACATGTTGCATTTCGACCACAATGTAGAGGTGAATGCATGTGTTAAGCAATTGCTAGTGTAATTCCATGGTGGATTTCTATGGCTTGATCGAAAGGTTTATGTTGATGTCGAGCTTATAGGAACGATTACGAGACTCCCACTTGCAGGTGTCAACCCAACACCATTTTTTGATGGAAAAGAACAAGACAATTTATTCATGAGTAATCTCAAATAAAAGTACGGCCTGATCAAAGACACTAGAGGCTTTTCCATTGCCTCTATCAATGATTATACTATTTGGTTTGTAGCTAAACTCCTATCTAGCAAATTGCTACGAAAGATGCAATTGAACCAATGCATCATAGGGAAAATTGTTGTGGTAAAGTTATGTGCAACATGTGTTCAACTCAACTCGTTGCAATATCTACTAAATGAGTTGTTAGCATATGCGAAGGAACCACAAGAGAAATTTTGCACATTTCATTATTCATGGATACTTATTTTGATTTCATTTGTTGCATGGGAAGAACCAACAAACTACCAAGGTGTAGATGTGCCTATTTTATGTAGAGGAGATTGATACCAGAATCTATAGTTCGAAAAAGACTTAAAGAAAAGGAAAAAAGACAACAATGTAGAATTCGTTTTTCATGCATAGGCCCTGTCATATAATGTCAAAAAGCAGACCAGAATTATCGAGGCGACTGTTAAGCAGATTAGAAACATTATCATATTTTCGATCACGGCCCATCATATATTGTTGCAATCGTGAAAATACCCACAATGCCAATGGGTTGCGACATAGTATCAATTGTCAGATGAAGAAATTGAGGCCATTATTCAATACTGGTCAGAATAATGGTGGGTTCCGGTTTTAGATGACTAGTTATCAGACAATGAAGAGGTGTGACAGAACAATCCACTAACGTAGAAGGATGCAGGACAAGGAGAAAACACACAACAAGTAAACCCACCAATAGAAAACCCACTAGAGGAAAACCTAGAGGAATGCCTAGAGGAATACCCAGAGGAAAATAGAGAAAATACCTAGAAGGATTCAAGCATAACTCTAATAGACACAGTAGTAGGGGAAAAGAAGAAGAAGACAGAGAATTTTGTGAGGTGTCATAAGAAGAGGAAAGGTCACAAGAAATATGGAACTATCGTCCTTACCAACTTCAAGTCTTCACAGCCCATCAAAGGGATATCATCCCATCAGTGAAGTGGCATTTGAAAATTGCCAGTCATTTAAAATTACGCTTTTTATTTTTGTCATTTAAAAAAAATAGATCATTTAAATTTAAATGCCATAAAAAGGGCTGACACTAAAATTGCCCGTCAACAATTTTATTCAATCTTGGAAATTTTATTCAATCATCTTTTCTACATCATCTTGTCTACATGGATGACACAGGTGATGGTACTAACTCCCAGCCTCCAGGATGCCAGCTTGCCACAGTGCATTGATGGGCCTGCCACCTGAGAGACCCTGCATGGTTAACTGTTCACCATTCAAGTTTTTATGTACATTTGGAAGTGGAGAACTAGACGGTGGACTGATTCGGAATCTGGTCCCCGGATGGTTCAATTTTCAACTCACCTTTAATGCGCCATCAACAAAAGTCTACTTTATAATTAGATGTTCACCGATAACATTAAATTATTTCACATCGTATTAAAGAACAAGTTGTATTGAATCATTGTGGCAACCGACTGGCCTTCAAAGTCCACTCTCATTTTTCAAAGTTGAATATTGGAAATTGGAGCCTAGAGCTTGGATTTTTCAGTGTGCAATGTTGTAGCCTGTATTCTTAACTAACCCCATTGGCATGGATGGTCTCCTTAGAAATTGCATAGTTCTCTGAATCTCCTAGGAAAGCTTTGTTCCATTAAACTAGAGAAGGATTGGATTCTAGAGCTTAGGTATGTACAATGTTCTTTACTCTTAATTTATATTTGAAAAAACTTAAAATATATGATGTATGATGCATCAATGAGCCTTTGTTCAATATTGGAGTTGCACCATGTCTGTTAATTTTTTGTTATTGTATTGTGTTTTCCCTTTTGTTTGAAGGAGATTGGTGCAGTGTGAGTTATCAAATGATTTTGTTTCACATAAAAGAAATCAATTTTCACATTGACTCATCCTCATCCAAACAGTCAACATAATACATTCTTTGTAACACAATCCAGGATCTCCACTTCAAAATTTGAATACTTTGTAAACATTGGTATATTATAAAATTTTAAATATGGTATCTTTGACTCTTCTTGATCACAATGTGGTTTTATTTTTTGTATATTATGTTGATACTAAATCTGATGTCACATATTCCCAGTTTCAATTTAAAAAATACAACTTCCAGTAAATTTTTATTGAAGGAAGCAAAGGCTTCCTTTCAGCTTAAATGGCACAAAGGAAACAAAGGATTCCTTTCAGCTTAAATTCCAACCACTATCATTCCTTTGTTACTTAAATGTTGAGCTTCCATAATGATGATGATTTCTCCCATTGCCAATGGGAAATGGACCAGGAAAGGTGAACATGTCATGTGGAAATCCCTCATGTGCACAAACCCTAGTTCCGAGCTCTATTAGAAACTGTGATTGGATCGATGGCCATTCAATATACCCTAATTTCATCGATCTGAGGTTAAAATTTAAAGTTTTTTAATCTATCCACATTAATACATAAGGTTGTGAATAGAGAGTTCGGCTCCATGAATATTAGTTTTCTCTAAAAAAAATTTTTATGAAATCCCATGTTGCAATCCTCCAGCTCCTCTATATTAAGTATTTAACCTTCCATCTTGAGCATGGTTTCTGTGGACCGTGAGTGTTTTACACACCCTTATCTAGATAAAATTTATTGCAAATTTAAATAACTTAAATTTCAATTAAAATTTAATGACCTAGAATTCCAAACCATTAACCCAAACACAATTAAATTATAAATTAAGGCTTTTCTTTAATAGAGATTCCCTGAAATTCCAAACCACTTGGATTATTGCAAAGGTGGGCTATCCACTTCCAAATGAGAATTTGTTGCATTTATTCATTAAAAATATTTGTAAACCACTTTGTCTCATGGTCGATATTCTTCTCATATGTGCACAAGCCCTGATAGCTTCTCATCCTTTGACCTTCAAGTAGATTGTCTCTTGCAACACTCTTCTTATGTTACTATGGTTTTTTTTTCCAAGCTTCCATTCAGCCTTGGTTTCCTTTTCCATCATGTCAGTATTCTTTTAAATAGAACTATCTTGAAATGCCAACCATTAAGGGGATTCTTTTCACCTTCTCAAAATGATATTTTGGCTTTTTCTCTTAAAGTTATTTGTCAATTTCAAACTTTATCTAAATTTACTTACAAAGTGGGGTTTAATTTGGATCCATTTCAAACCAATAATAAGAATGAATGGAAATGGGTAGTTAAAAGGCTGAGAAATGTGCTCATAGAGAGCATGTGTTTGAGATCATGCCAAACAAGAGATTGAACTACTACAGACCAAAGTTACAAGAGATGATAAAAAACTAATGGTGTTACATAAACCCTATCATTTATGCAATGCCATCTATTTAGCCAAATTATGAGAGAATATCCTTACTTTATGTGGTGTATTAAATGAATATTGATGCATTGCATGATTCTAGTGTGGTTGGTAATCGAATACACTGCCCATTGTTACTATGACAGGTAATGAAGGATGAATTTGTCTATTTTATTTTTATTGATGATATGTTATACCCAATTAGTATTGTTTAATGTGTTTTTTTTCATTTTTCTAGACTTTAAAAGGATTAGATGGACGGTATTGGAAACATTTGAGAAAGGTTCCACTTGCAGCGTCGATAAAAATATTGAAAATATTGAAAGGTTCCATGCAGAGCTATTTTTGGCATCTAGGAAATGTCTTGGAATGTATTTCCAGCTGCTAGGTGGTTTTGAAACCAAAGATCTTTCCTGGGTTGTGGTTTTGAAGCCATAGAGATTTCCTAGGTTGACTAGAAATGGTTTATAGGATTCATTGCTTGTCATATAGATAATGTGAACTAATAGGTTATTCTATAGAATTCAAATGGTTCTACAACTAATGCTTATTTTTGAATCCAAGAATATGTGATTTAGGGAATTTTTTAAGGATTGGTGTGGGTTTATTTCTGAATTGAAATATTTTTACACCTTTGATTATTTCTGAATTGAATTATTTTTACACCTTTGATTGAATACAGGGATAGATTATTGAGAAATGTGACGTCTTGGCCGTCCTAAGAAAGATAAAAAACAACTTTATCTTGCTGATGCATTTGGTATTCCTCAATGCTCTAATCAACCAATGCACCATGAAAATGAATTTTATGATTTTCAACTTGAAGGCCATGAATCAGAAAGTGCAGCATGTCTTGAAGAGGAGCCAACATCAAAGAAGACCAAAAGAACATTCAATTCCAAATGGAAAACAAGATTTCCATGGGCTTACGCTATTAAAGATATTAATGGTGTTCAAAGGATTAAATGTTTATGGTGTGTAAAATTCAAAAGAGAAAATCCATTTGTTAAAGATGGAAGTACTACTCTTCAAGTCAGTGGTCTAAGTGTCCATGCAAAATCAAAGGCTCGTAAATTTTCCGTGCAACTTTTAGATGGAGAAAGAAAACAGAGTACTCTTCCAATTACTAAACATGTAGAGCTAATGGTAGATGCTGAGACATAGAGAATTATATCAGTAATCCAAAACATGTATTTTGTTGCAATACATGAATTACCCTTAGAAGTATATAAGTCAATATGTGACTTGAATAGGTATAAAAACACTTCTCACATGCCTTTAATAGATGAATACTCAGCATATACACACACATCATCTGGAAAAGAGTTTTTACAAGCTGTGAAAGAAGTATATTGGAAAAAAAATTTAAAGATGAAATTTACAACAACCCATTTTACTCAATTTCAGTTGATGAAAGTACTGATCGAACTATGGTGCGGCATTTAACCATTTACATTACCTATTTAACAAATGAAGGAATATGCCAATGTGTTACAAAATTCATACAATTGCTTCAAATTAGAGATGGCACTTCACAGTCTATGTATGACGATGTTACATCACTTTTAGTTGAAATGGATCTATCCTTGACACAACTAGTTGGATTTGGGTCTGATGGGGCTTCAACAATGAGGGGGGTTCATGAAGGTTTATCTGCTAAGCTTCATCGACATGCTCCTCATTTAATATATATCCACTGCATAGCTCATCGAGAAGCATTAGCAGAAAATGATGCTTCATCTTATTTTCTAGAGTTGCAAGATATTGACAAGTTTGCAAATAAATTTTATTCATGGCTTGGAAAGTCTTCCAAAAGACATGGATAATTGAAGGAGCTCAAGGATTCATTTCAAATCACAAGGTTAGAAGTGTTACAAATTCATCACATTAAGTGGTTGTCTATAGGAAAGGTTATGGAAAGACTTGTGAATCTCATGCCTGCTTTGTTAAGAGATTGGGAGTTAGGGGAGAAAAAAATGTATGAGCTGGCTACATTATTTCAAGTGCAGATTTGCATTCATTTACTTGCAGATGTTATTATTGAGTTAAATAAGCTGAATCAAAAGTTCCAAGAAGATCATGTTGATATTACATCCATTGGAACTACTTTGGATGTTACCATTAGCTTGCTTCATAAGTGATTTTTAAGAGGCACATTTGGGGCAGGTACGATGCACATGTCCTCATTTTTAAGTAAAACACAACAAGGAACTCTTGAGTTTGTATATTGCACAGGTATGGTACATGTGCATGCATTGAGGTTTGAAATATTTTTCAATTCACAAAGATTGGGTACATTGGATGATTGCATTATGTTGGGAAAAAGTTTTGTAATGAAGGTGATTGACTCTCTAAATGCAAAGTTCACATATTTATATTTAATGCAACTAAGGTTTATAGTCCTCGTAATTACTATGAAGGTATGGATGATAGAGACTCTCAAACAAGAAGATGGTTAACATGGTTATGCAAGAAATTCAGTGTTGGAGACTCACCTATCGTGGACAATGTTAAATGTTTCAGTGAAATGGATGAATTTACTTGTACTATTAATGATTTTTATTTACTATAAAATTTGTTTTTTGATAATCATTGTTTAGCATTAGTTCTTATGTCACTGACTGTTATTGATCATGATATATTTAAATTCATGTTAGTTCTTATGTTAGTGACTAGTAAGTCTCAACATTCAACGCCCTTAGATTGTTGCTTCATATATTATATAAAATCTTATTATTGCCACCACCAACAATTAACATCAATGGATAGAATAAATTGCTAATTTTGGTGAATTGAGAAGGTCATTATGGAGAAGGTCACAAGTGCATGATGAATAGGGGAGGGCATTCATTATGTATTGTTTAAATTTCAATTTGTCACAAGTGTATAATGAACAAGGGAGGGAATTCATTATGTATTGTTTAAATTGCAATTTTATTGTTTTTTCGAATGCCATAATGACCTGTGACCTCACCCATCTTCAGGATTGTTATGTTTGGTACACAAAAAGTCAAGTCAAAGAGAGAATACATCAGCTAGAGTCTGCATGCATGCGACAAATATAAGATTAAAAACACAGTTTTCAACTTTGTTTAAAGGGAATTAACCTCGAATCTCTAATCCGCTCCTGTGTGTATGCATGGGAGTCATGCCAGTTTATCTGTAACTTGCAGATCCAATTTAAATTAGAATTTTGACATTATTCAGGGTAGGAATTCTTAGAAATATTACATTTCATACTTCATGAATTCCTTCTCCAACTGTGCCATTTCTTACTCTATGCTAGATTTTTGTTTACAATCATTTTGCTTCACATAAAATCAATTTTCCCATTAACTCATCCTCTATTGTTAATTCAGCAACAAATAATCAACAGAATACCTTCTTTATAACACAATCAAGGAGCTCCACTTCAAACTTTGAATATTTTCCTTTACATTGTTAAATCATATTGTTTCACATAAAAGAAATCAATTTTCACATTGACTCATCCTCATCCAAACAGTCAACATAATACGTTCTTTGTAACACAATCTAGGTGCTCCACTTCAAACTTTGAATATTTTGTAAACAATGGCATATTATAAAATTTTAAATATGGTATCTTTGACTCCTCTTGATCACAATGTGGTTTGATTTTCTGTATATTATGCTGATACTAAATCCGATGTCACATATTCCCAAGTTTCAATTTAAAAAACACAAATTCCAGTAAGTGGATATCAAAGGCATCAAAGGCTTCCTTTCAGCTTAAATGCCAACCACTTTGATTCCTTTGTTACTTAAATGTTGAGCTTCCAAAATGATGATAATTTCTCCCATTGGTTGGGCAATGGACTAGGAAAGGTGAACATGTCATATTTGATGGTGAACTCTGTTTTTATCTATCTTTAGAGCTTCTTTTCACAAGGTTGTGTAAGAGTTATAATGGATCGTAGTTGGCTCGGATTTATGAACATTTCACATGATATTGAATTTATCTTGAATTTTATTTTGATATAATTACTTAACTTGTGGTGGGTGAACACAAATAAACTATAAATTAAATGGCATTAATATCTTTCACATTTATATTATTATACTAGCACACCCACATAGTTTGTGGTTGGATCACCTGGGCAGGGATCAAATGGTTGAGACTCCCTTACACAAGTTGTCTCATTGATTCCTTACAAAAGTTTTCTCGTTAATGCTACCATTGGGAATAAAATTTAGTAAGCCTCAATTGTTGAAGAAAAATACGATTCAGTCTGTCACCAGCAACAAAGACTATGGAAGGTTGGAATATATTATCTTGATAAATTTTTATGGAGATGACAGTGAGATAGGAATCGATGGGTTTAGGTTATTCCTTTGATTTCCTATTGAAAGAACAATTATTATTAATCATATCTTTACCAACACAATGAGTGGTTATGATCTGTGCATTGTTATTGTTAGCTAGTGCTAAAAACATCAATACTTTTCTGAGACTATAGAGTCAAGAGCTAGATGCACTCAACTTGAATTTTATATAGCTTAAGTACTCTCTAGAGCACAAATATTTTTCATGAAACATTGACAGTATTCTTTAATGAATCTGGTTTTGTAGGAAATTTCCATATGGGATGGTCTAAGGAAACATTGAATTAAGTTTGGAAAATAAGTATATCCTTAAAGAAAGAGATTGAAACTTTATGATTCACAGACGATATTCAAGCAGATCAAGATTGCTTACCCGAATCAAGGAAAACATCTACAAAGAAATTCCAAAAACATTGTATAATAACTAAAAGCAAGAGCATCATGGAGAGAAGTATTCCATGGAGATTTGAAATCCAAATAGTTTCTAACAAAATGAAATTTGAAATGACTTGTCAAAATGCCAAATGAATTGAAAAATAAAATTTCAACGAGTTTCCTGCCTTAGTGTTTGGCTTTCCAGTTAATTTTTTTTTCCAATTAGTTACTGTTCAGGCTATGTAAGTAGATATTTTTCTTACTAATAGTATTATGAGACACTTTATCTATTGGTTTCAGAATATGCATATACAATGAAAGTCACATAAAAATGTGATGTTTATAGTTTTGGAGTTGTTTTGCTCGAGCTACTTACAGGTCGACAACCAGTTGACCAAGGAGAAGACATTGTCACCTGTGTAAGGAGTTCAATTCAGACAACACCACTGACTTCTGGAGTGTTTGATGGTTGACTAGATCTAAGACAAAGGGGCGTGGTTGACACCATGGTTTTGGTTTTAAAAATTGTTTTGTTCTGCACTAGTGTGACACCTTCTGACAAACCAACAATGTCGGAAGTAGTATCGAATTATAGAGAGATAGTTATGGAATGGAAAATATTTTTTTATTGCTCATATTCTTCTAG
>LPNX010507130.1:393536-454982 GCA_001517045.1 Pseudotsuga menziesii | reverse complement strand
TATATATTCTTAAAATAGAAACCATTCAATTAATTGTTCCATCTAAACCTGAGCATTTATGTATTATTTTACAAACAACACAACCTACATAGACTTACCACTCATCAAACAATAAAGGGCCTAATGGATAATAATCACTATAGTGTGTGTGAAGTAAGAGCCCTTATGTCCAATATTTTGAACCTCGCTCTGATGCCATGTGTAAGGAACTTCCACGGAGTCTAAAAATACTAACACCAATATGCATTTATATCATCAAATCTAAATCCATTAGACTAAGAGCCCCAAAAATTATTTTTCTAAAAGATAATACAACAAGTCATATCCATATATCTATCTCTATACATTAATCAAGAGATTCTTGTTACAAATACAAACAATTAGAACACAATCCAATTTACAATAAATTAATCCAAATGAACTTTACTTAGATAATTGTAAGAAAATAAACAACGTAATTTACGACCATAGATCAAACTTGTAAAATTGTCGAGATTTTGTAGTGCTTCCGAAGGCTATTTTTGTGGCCGAAATCCTCGACGCAAGCTCTTGCGAAATCACCAAGATATGCTAGTGCTCTAACAATTATTCATTTTTTAAATCTTCAGTGCATTCTCCGGACGTCTTTACAATCACAGTAACCCATCGGTTTCCTCCATTTCATTCTCTAATGGGTACTCTCCTTCCTTGAGGACCCTTGATCTTGACAAGGCTAAAAATATGTAGCTAGCAACGGAAATAAAACACCAGGATATTGTAGGGAGGCTCCCAACCCCACTCACGTTTTATTGAACCACACTCATCCATAGTCCCCTCAAAGCCACCAAATTGGTTTTGTCTCAAACTACGGCAAGACCAAAGAAGAAGATCCCTAGTTCTTCCTTTTCTTTAGATTTTATTAACCCCTCCTTTAATAACAATGCATTACATGCATCCTCTTAAGTTAATTCTTTAGTTTACTTTATTTATTTATTTATTTATTTTATTTACCAACCCACTTTTGGTTATCATAGGTTCTCATATTCTTTATCAATTACTTAGGATTTTACTTTAGCTCCAGTTCCTTAATTTACTCTTTTAACTGATTTCTTAATTTATATTTATTTCAATTTTTTTTTTTTTTTTATTTACTTATTTATCATTATTTGTTAGTTAGTTTGTTTATTTGTTTGTTTATTATTATGATTTTTTGTTTATTTATCATTATTTATCATTATCATTATTTATTTAATTTAACATCTTCTAATTTACTTTAGTTCTTTATAATCGATTTATTATTTCCCTTAATTCAAATAGATTGTGATTGTCGCATCATTCTTGTCACGACCAGGATTATCAAGGTGTTATTCTCTTTTCATGCCCTTCCAATAATTCCCATAGGTGCGGAGTCGGTTATCATGACTGAGCCAATGTTACCTTAGTTCGCCTACCCTATGAATAAATAATTGGTTCCTAAGGAATAAGGTTGAATCCTTATTGTGCGCCCCAAGCATAATATTAGTGAGTGACTGACTCGTGGCCTACCCTCATGGCACATACATATGATGAACTGGATTTTTCTTCACTCTATTCAACACTCATTGCACCATCCAATTTGCTAGACTTACACATATATTTTTTCATCCCCGTCACTTGGTGTGGGTCAATTGGCAATCGTATCCCATCACCTTCAACAACCCATGCATCAAATCGCATAAATAAGATTTCAACCATAACCTACACATCAATCGACCTCAATTTTCGAGGTTTCCCGGCTCATTTAGAATCCATGCATCCCAATGCATCAAACATATCACAATTTAATCATGTTATAAACAAGGCTAATATCAATTTCCATAGTCATTGACTCAGTTACTGTCTTTGCATTCTGATGCTTTCTTGTGTTTCATTTACGTGTCTTTCTTGTCACACTCGACAGACCATTAGAGTACATGCTACATAACATTTTTTCAATTATTTATTACTATAAAAATTATACAGCTTTAAATCATTGTTGATAACTTCACATTATTTTTCATTCACAATTGACCAAATGTCGACATCATTTTCATAATCATAATTTACTCATCATTTAAATAATATGTCTGGTAATTCTTCTTAAATCATTTCTCATTAGTAATTAATTTTTTCACACATGTCCAGAACATCCAAAAACATATTCCCTCAAAGTATAAGTTTATACATATTTTTAGTGGTCATCCCGCATAGAACCAAGTCATTCATCACTGAATTCCCTCAAATAATAGTTATCATAATCTCAAGATTCAGGATAAAAAAATGTGTGTTACATTTCATGCTTGGTGGGAGATTCTAAAAAATGTTTAGTTTGGCATGGGGAATGATCAACTGCTAGTGTGGTGGTATGATTATGGCCTCCTTCCTAATGATGGGTTCTTTCAGTTGGTTATGATATTTTGGAGGATGCAGTTGAGACGTTGGGACCCTGGCATTTCTTGGAATGACAACTTTCCAAAAGTAGCAAGAGAATTTAGATCTCTATAGAGGAGGAAGTGGGATCCAGGAATTCTACTCAATTATCTTAACTGGGTGAAAATTTTGTGGAAGAAGGGTTATTAATTAGGAGAATGAATATAATCATACTGGCGCAGTGGAAAGGGTTTCCTAGTAAAGATACCACTTGGGAGGGTGAATAAATTTTCCAACACCCTGGATTGCTTCTACTTTAGTACAAGGTGACTTGGGAGGGGAGGAATATCATGTCCCTTCCTTGAAGGACATTAAAGTGCTTACCTTGTCAGTGAAACCTAGGGGTTTAAAAAATAAATTAAATCATTAATTCTTCCTAGGAAATTTTGATAAATTAATACTATTGAGGCATGTATTAGATTAAATTTCCATTCTGGTTTTTGTATGTAATTAATTATTAAAGAGAATAATTAATTTGGAAATGAGTTGTAAGTGGCATAGAAGACACAGGAGGATGCACTAGGAAATCCAACTTGCTTAGGATAAAATAATGGCAACAATACAAAAGAAGGAAAAAGCAATTTGCCATAAAAAATAGCTACTCTCAAAAGAAGGGAAAAGAAGGAAAGTGTAGAACAAATAGTCAATCATAAAGTAGGAAATGTTTGGTCAAGTCAGTCATAGTTTTTAATTTGTTTAAAGGATGCAAAGAAAGGAAACATTGCCTAAATCTCATACTTGTTAATCTCCTCAAGGAATGCACACTCTGGGTTAGGTTTAGGGTTTGCAAGTGGATAACTTGCTCAACAGCTTGGATGACTTGATCAAGAAGTCACTGAATCTATAGAATAATGCCTCCAAATCATTTGAACAACTATTAATCATTATTTTTTGATGTTGACTGAAGCATAACTTCCTTGTTTGAGTGATGTGCCTCATCTACCTTGGGTAATGCGCCCCAAGCCTTCCTAGTCTCTTATCCCTTCCATTAGACTATTATTTAGTGTAGCCACAGAGAACCAAGAAGCAGCCATTAAATACCAAGATCAATATCATATATCAGCCATTCATCCTTGGAAATCAAGCCCCAGTGAAGGAGACTTCACTTATGCTCTCAGGAATGTAAGAATGGTGTCGGGTGTTGGTTTTAAGTCTCTAATCTTTAGTATAGGGCACCTTTGAGGGATATCAAATCCTACAAAATATTTTTGATCATATCCTCTATTTATTAACATTATTATCTTTGAAACATAGCAATATTTTTTCTCCATGAGGTCGTAATGCCAAATTTTCAGTGAGAGAGGCATTCCAATGCTCATTTAATGAGCATTTTGTAATTTGTATGCACTAACAGTGATGCTATGAATATAATAATGATATATAAGTTTGTTTATATTCAATAGGGTCTAATAAACCTATGATAATAATTATTTTCAGATCCGAGTAAGTTACAAAAGTAAATTTCTCTTTGTTTTCTTACCTATGATCTTTAGCTAGTCAAATTTTACTAGTTTATTGTTTTTTATGCTATGAATGTTATGTATGCCCAAATGTCACTATGTAAGTTATTGTAGGTAATACGCTCACACAAAAACCCAGCACGACTCATAGAACCAGAATTAGTTGATTCCATGCAGTGTTTGGGAGACCTCCTCTGCGTTAGAAATCTCTAGGCCAATTTTCCTAGTTTTTCCCACACACCTCCAAACTGTCTATAACCATTCTATACATGAATAAATGGTTATTATCTACATATAAAGAGAATAATAAAACTCCTCAACATTCATTGTCCTTTGGTTTCTTGGAATTGACTTTTAATATCTCGGTTTGTGCCGGTTGGGACACCCAGAAGCCTGGTAGTAGACTTCATCCTAGTTGATGCTCGAAACCTAAAAGGGACCAACAACTAGGTGCTTAGGGATATGAAATTTTGGTCTCCTAAATTTTTTTTTTCTCTCCCACCTACCCTCTACAACTCTCAGTTTATGTCATTAATGCTTATGTTTTCCCTTGTTGAATAAAGTGCTTAATCACCTTGTAAATTTTTTTCCAATTTTGATAAGATAAGTAGTAAGAGTTAATATTTCAGATCCAATTTAGATAAGGGATATTACATTTTGTATGGTTATTTTCCATGTTCTTTGCATGTGCCTCATCTTGGGATCAAATTCTCCATTTCAAGTAATAATTAGACCAAAATAGATGTTGTAAATGTTAGGTTTTTTATCCTTTTACATGTATTCATTCCTCTCAAATAGCAGTCAATTGCATATATATGCCATTTTGTGGCCCTATTTATTGTTGATCTAATTACTTAAATATTGATAAATATAAACATACTATTTCCATGTATATTATATGCATGAATGGTTATGCTTCTGGAAACTTTAAACTTATTGCTTAGACTGATAAGTCTTAGTGCTTACTTAATTTTTTTCTTGATTCTAGCAACATATCAATAATCATTTCCCAATTATATATGTCTAGGAAATCAATATTTGATTGGATGTACCTACGTAGGATACTACGGTAATTTAGGACCATGTTCCATTTGAAATATCTAATACACAAATTTGAGCATAAGGAATGGAAGATATAGGTGAAGTCTAGTACCATTTGGTCTCAAACTCTCTTGGCACAAAGTTTTCCAAGTCATGTACTTGTTGTTGTAGTTTTTTATGAGGTATAATTCCCCCTTGAGGGAATTGACAAAATATTCGCAAGTGAGTTTTGTTGATGTTTTGAGCAAAACCGGAGAAGCTTGAAATAAAAACTTTTATCAAACAATTTCAGGATTTATGAAACTTTATGGAATGGAAATTTCAAAAGATATATTTTATTTATTATATTGATTAATTTTACGAGTACAATGCAGATTTATACAAATCAAGGGTCACAATTAAATGATGTGACCTATCACCAGTCATTAATAAATAACAAATTACTAACTAAGAAACTAAACTATTTAGTTCTATTACAAGTCATCCCTCTCTGGAATACTTAGTCCATGAAGTATTGGTAAGGATGGGTGGCACGAATGAAAATATTCATTCTCCCATGTAGCTTCATCATCTAGTAAGTTTCTCCACTTCATAAGGTTTTCAGTTAGTGATCTGGCCCAAAGTGTTCTTGTTTCAATTTCTAAAATTCTTTTTGGTTCTAGCACTATTTTTCCTTCATCATTTAACATAGGAAATTCACTTTGTATGTCAGTGGTTGAGCCCAAATTGTTCCTTAGGAATGAAACCCAGCAAAAATTCCTTTATATAAGATGTATAAGATATAACCCCAAAACAGGTATTCTCCTCCTTACTGTTCTATCTCTCTCTCTCTCTCTCTCTCTCTCTCTCCTATGCACCACACAAGTGAGTAAGCATGTGTTCAAATAAGAAGCACGGCTATTCTATTTATACACATTGAGCCAACTTACTTTTAACCTAAACAAGTCAACCACACTAAACTGTCTGGGCCGACTTCACCTAGGAATTAGACTTAAAATAGTATGTTATATTATTCATTAGGGTACTAATGACCCGACTTACAAATGAGGGTTTACATCATGAATCTATGATGACCATTTACAATAGTGACACCTTGATGGAGGAATAATAAAATATCCCTTGGGTTACATTAGTAAAATACATTTAGAATATCCTTTAAAGTTACAATATTTCAACACTCCCCCTTAACGAGAAGGTTGTTCTAATGACAACATCATCATAGACCATAGGATAATGAAGAAACAATATCTTCAATAGTATTGAGGTAATACATCTATACTTCATAGGAAGTTTTCACAATAAGTAACTGGAACAATTACTCTTCAATGTCTGTATCTTCTGCATCACACGATCACTTGATCCTTTTGCAGCAACACTTTGACCTTTCGATCCTTTGTAGTAGCACTTTGATATTCTTGATCCTTTGGAGCAAAAATTCAATCTTCTCGATCCTTTGCAGTAGCACTTCAATATTCTTGATCCTTTGCAGCGGCACTTCAATCTTCTCTATCCTTTGCAGTGGCACTTCGTTCTTCTCAATCCTTTGCAACAGCACTTCGATCTTCTTGATCCTTTGCAGCAACACTTTGTTCTTATTGATCCTTTGTACTAACACTTCGATCCTTTGTAGCAGCACTTCGATCCTTCTTGATCCTTTGCATTCGCACTTTAGTCTACTTGATCATTCGACGGTACACTACCTGTAGTGCACATGATCTCTTTATGGCATGATCAATCCCTATCACTTTAGGACATAGGTACAAGGATGATGCAATCCCCCATCATCCTGGTCCATAGTATCCACAAGCTAAATCATCTACAATTGAATGTAGATCTCGACTGCACCTAGATGCAAGATTTTTTGTCCATAAGGACTCATCGTAGACCATCCTTACCACTGAGGTTAGTACCACTCCTAAGTGAGTGTTACACTATGGCATCTATACATACATGTATTCATATTATTCCTTGAAAGAGTATTGTCTGCAGAGCAGATATTGACTACGTACAAAATGTTGTCCCACATTGTAGAACATCACTGCCACTGAGGCTAGGACCACTCCCAAGTGAGTGTTATACTACAATGTCTCTAAGGATTCATCATAGAGAATCCATACCACTAAGGTTAGGAACACTCCCAAGAGAGTGTTATTCTATGGAATCTACATATAAATGTAGGTATACTCTACGTATAAGAGTAATGTCTATGAGAAGATATCGACCACATGTAAATCTCGGCCCTATCGTCCATGAGGACTCATCATAGAGCATATTTTCCATTGAGTTTAGGACCACTCCTAAGCGAGTGTTATTCTACGGTATCCACAAATGAATGTGGGTACTCTCCATGCGAGAGTAACATTTGCAGGGCCATCCTTAGCTAGTAAGGGCCACTCTCATGAACAAAATATTATACTTGCCATCCTCAAGAGAGGATACTATCATCCACAAGTGAATTTCATACCTTATCATCAAATTCATGCGCACTTGACCTCATTCATGTTGGATCATCATTTTCATCCCATAATCGATGTCAGTCTCATCATCACACCCCATGTTCCAGGAGGATCCATATGATCAGCATGCTCCCACTTTGTCTGAGGAGGTTTCATATCTTCGACATGTTCTTCCTTTTCGAGGAGATTCCATATCTTGGACTTGTTCCTCCTTTTCAAAGAGGGTCCATATATTCATCATTTGTAGTACCATAATTGTTCCTCCTTCTGAGGAAAGTCTTTTCGAACAACACCAAGATTGTCACAGAAATATTCAAACTCTACTTGAGATAGAGGCTTGGTCATCACATCAACAACTTGCTCATCGGTACTCACATACTGGAGATTTATAGGTCCCTTTTGTACCATATCCCTTACATAAAAATATTGGATTTCTATTTTCTTTGATTTATCATGGACCATCGAATTCTCTGTCATCTTTATACAACTCTGATTGTCACAAAGAATCATTATGGTGTCCAAATCTATGGCAAATAGTCCTGACATCAATTTCAAAATCCATATCACTTCACAATTAGCGGAGCAAGCTTCTATGTACTCTGCTTCAACTGTACTGAGAGAAACATTGGATTGTTTCTTACTAAACCATGAGATCATGGTAGATCCTAGACAATAACATCCACCTGAGGTTCTCTTTTTTCCTGTGGCACTTCCTGCCCAATATGAATCTTTATATCCATATAATCTATAGTCATGATATCTACCATAGTAAATTCCCAAGTATATTGTACCTTTTAGGTACCTCATCACGTGCTTCGAAACTATAAAGTGAACACGTCTAGGTTTAACTAGATATTGACTCAAGGTGTTCACATCAAATGATATATCTATCCTTATGTTCATAAGATACAATAATTACCCAATAATATGTATGTACTGAGTCATATCCATTAACTCGTATGTCTCATCATACAACAACTTCAGGTTCGTGTCCATGGGTGTGGCCATGGCTTTAAAATCCAACATATCAAATCTTTTCAATATTTCTACTGCATACTTTCCCTGATTTAGAAAAATTCCTTCTAGGCTCTACCACACTTCCAGCCCTAGGAAATAATGCATAAATCGAAGATCTTTCATCTTGAATTCTTCATCTATCTTCTTCTTACAATATGTGATATGTTTCTCATTTCCAGTTAGAAATATATCATCCACATACAATAATAGTATGGCAGGTTCATCATCCATAATATTCATGTAAAGTTTAGGATCAGCTTTACTCTTGGTAAATACCAAGCTTGTCAAGAAGCTATCTATTCTACCATACCAAGCTCTAGGAGCTTGCTTCAGTCCATAATGATCATTTTTCAACTTACATACATGATTCACTTTGTATTCAACTTCAAATACTTGTGGTTGTTCGATGTAAACCTCTTCCTTAATCACACCATTAAGGAAAGTTGTATTTACATCCATTTGGTGTAAGTCCCACTTCATCATGGAAGCAAGTTCCTTGATAGTTCCAATGAAAGTGTACCTTGTTACTGGAGCAAATGTATCTTCATAACCAATCCCCTCTTTTTGAGAGAATCCTCTAGCCACAAATCTTTCCTTATACTTTTCAATACTTCCATCAGCAGCATGTTATATCTTGTATATCCATTTCGAAGATACCACAATCTTGTTTTTTGGTTTGGGTATTATATCCCAAACATCATTCTTCATTATTGACTGGTATTCTTCTATCATCTCTTCAACCCATTCTTTCTTATGTGTAGCTTCCTCATGGTTGGTGGGTTCTTTATCTACAAGGTCACGCATCAAAGTTACATAACTAGAGTATGGATTTGATGTTTTGCTTGTTCTTGTGGAGCCTTCTATAGCTCCATATATCTCTACTTCTTGTATGATTCTCTTAACCAATCAAGTTTTATCTTTAGAGACATATCCATAGTAGGGGGTTCATGAGGTTCTAACATATCATGATATTTATATGCTACTATTTTAGGAGAGGGTTCAGCTTCTACCATTCTAGGAGGTACATCCTCTTCATGTACTTCTTCAAGATGACACTTTCTATATTTATTAAGACTTGTCTCTTCATCAAATGTTACATCCCTACTAATATCAATATGATGGAATCCTGAATTGTATATCCTGGAGGATTTGGATACTTCACAATATCCAACAAATATTCCCTTCTTTCTAGAAGGATCCAACTTGGTTCTCTTCTCTTTCGGAATATGCACATATACTAGAAAGCCAAATATCTTGAGATAGCTCACTTCGGGTTTCTTTCATGTATACATCTCTGCATTAGTCTTGAATCAAAGAGAAATGTGAGATAATCTATTATGCACATATACAGTTGTTCTTGTTGCTTCATCCCACATGTGCATGGGGAGGTCTTGATCTTGAATCGTTGTTTTCATTGCTTCCATAATATTTATATTATTTCTTTCCGCAACACGATTTTGTTAGGGATTATAGGGATTGGTTAGTTCCCTCTTGATTCTTTCCTCCTTACAAAATACTTCAAATTCCTTTGAAGTGTATTCTCCACCATTATCTGATCTCAGTGTCTTGATTCACTTTTCTGAATGGTTCTTTATCAAGGCTTTGAATTCCTTGAATTTCCTGAACATTTTACTCTTTTTCTTCAAGAAGTATATACATGTCTTTCTTGCATAGTCATCAATAAATGTGACGTAATATTCATATCCACTTAATGATATGGAGGGAATAGGACCACATACATCAAAATGAACTAGTTATAATGTACCTTTAATCTTTGTTTCACTTTTTGGAAAGGGATGCTTGATGTCCCTTCCTCTTGCACATCCTTTGTAAGTTCCCTCATGATCAATCTTCAGATCCGGTAACCCTATTACCACCTTGTTCACGTAGGGCAGTTCTTTGTAGTTTATGTGAGTAAGCCTCCTATACCACAATTCACTTGAGTTGGTAGTCTCATGGACAAGGGTTGTCTCTGGATGTCATTTGAGTTTATACAGTCCTCCTTCTTCTTCTCAAATGACCACAACATCTTCAAGTGTCTTTCCTTTGGACCACATAAGTACTTGTCCATCTATAAAAGAAACTCTATATCCTTTCTTATCTAGAGTTGAGATGGAAAGTAGGTTATTTTTCAAACCTAGTACATATAGTACTCCCTTCATCTTCATGGAAGTCCTAGAGTCAATATTGTAGCTTGATTTACCAATACCTTTGATGGGATATTGATAGTCATCTCCCAATGATACCTTCTGAGGAGAGTTCTTTTCTTCAAGTCTTCACAGATTTTTCTTCTTCTTTGAATTTTTATGATTACCCTTCTTGAAGTTTTATTGTTTTCTTCCTTTAGTATGGATGGCCAGATATTGATCATGAGTCTCTGACTAGATATTCTTTGTTGGCTACTATAGATTCTTCTTGAATGCAATCTTCCCATACTATGTCAAACTTCATACTTTTTTTCCTGGTGCACAGAGTCTATATGAATGAGTCCCAAGGTCTAGTGAGAACATTGAGAGCAGTCATAACTAGTTCATCCTCATCAAGGGTGTCTCCAATATCACTTAGTTTCTTTTTGAACTAGGAAAACCTTGTGAAGTAATATTGAATTGATTCTCCTTTACTCATATTGGTGCCCTTGAGTTAAGCTCTCAAATTCATATTTCTGTTGATATTCCTTCCTTCATACATTCTGGAAAGTGCATCATACATCTTCTTTGGTGTCTTCCTAGATGACACTTGAGGGATCAAGAGATATTTAATATAATCAGTAATGATCCTCATTGCCTTGATTAGGTCATGTTCATACTTCTCCTTAGCTTCAACTTCTATTGGTTAGAATTCAATTTCATCCTTGATGTACTTCTCAAGGCCATTCTCTCTGAGATTGAGACCAATCCTATACTTCCATGCTAGTAAGTTTTCTATGCCTTCCAATTTATCCTCAAGCTTAGTGCTTGGGGCCATCTTGTCTAGTAGGTCACTAAAAACTGAAATTTCTCAAAATCAAAATATGAACTTACCAATAGATGTGCTTTATAGAGGCGAGTTGGTTGGTACAATTGATTTCCAGAGATCCCAAATATTCACCCTTCAAATCCTACTTGTGAGGTTGCAGCTCTACAGAATTTATGCTTCTGGTTTTGTACAGTTTTCTGGTTCATGGTCAAACTAGGGTTTGTATTTCCTAGAGATTCAACCACCCAAAAAAATTGATCCTAGGCTCAATAGATGTGCTCTAGGTAGGCAAAAATTTCTATGCAATCAGATCTTCCAAATTCCAAATTTTGCATAAACCCTAATTTCTTCCAGAGAGGGAGGAGAGAGTTTCACCTTGTGAAATTTGTCCTATTCAAGATAGATCTGATACCATGTTAAGATTTCATATGCTATAATAGATATCATTAGTGTTCAATTCAAATTCACAGTAGTAGCATATGAAGAATCATTGAAAGAAACAAAATCACAAGATAGACAGAGTATTTATCCTGGGAAACTCTCAAGAGAAAGGAAACCCAGCAAAACTTCCTCTATGTAAGATGTATAAGATATAACCCCAATAGTAGGTTTTCTCCTCCTTGATGTTCTATATCTCTCTCTATCCTATGCGCTACACAAGTGAGTGAGTCTGTGTTGAAATAAGAAGCACAACTCTTCTATTTATACACATTGAGCCAGCTTACTTTTACCCTAAACAAGTCGGCCCCACTAAATGGTTTGGGTCGACTTCACCTAGGAAGATGTTGCAGCTGCAACATTTTCCCAAAATTCCAAAAAAAATTGGGACCCTCATTTTGCTTGAATTAGTTTGATTTTCTTCTTTGGTTTGATCTAATGTTTTTCTAGAAAGATTTCTAATGCTTGGATTGATCTACCATTTGTTTTAGATTTTCCTCTAATGCTTGAAACGATCCATTGTTTGATCAAACTTGATTGTTTCCTTTGGATACATTCTCAACTTTTTTGAATCGGAAGTTGATTTGGTTGATGCTCCCGCCGTTGCGGAAAAATAACAAGTCTTGGCTTCTACGTTTTCTCCGATGCGTTTGTTTCAATCGAATGAATTTGGTTTTTACATCGACGCAGTTTATTAATACTTTCTCCATCATTGCGGACGGCAAATTGTGATCTCTCCCGATTACTGTTTTGGTTTTGCGGCCCCACTTTGTTACTTTCGTAAATCCTTGAGTTATGGGGTTTCCACCATTGCGGCTACGGAAAGCTCTATCCTTCCGGCCGTTGAGTCGTTTTAAACCCCGACGTTGCGGAAGGTCACGTCCTTTACGTTTCTGTCATTGTAGTTTCCGAATGTATTACCTTTCCGAGCCTTTGGCAGTTTTATCTTCTGGTTCCGGCAGTGTTGCGGAATGGTTTATCCTTTGTTCTTCTGTCATTGCGGCTGCGAAAAGCATTACCCTTCCGATCAGTTAATAGTTTCTCCTCCTATAAATACTTTTCCTATAGCGGGATGACTTGTCTTTTGTATCTCCTCCGTTGCGGCTACCGTTCCGCTTCCGCTCCATTGATTTAAAGCTTCGATGCGTTATTGTTTTTTTCTCAGTTATCCCTGCGGATAGGTTAGCGTTTTGGTCAGCCGACATTGCGGAAGGAGTTATGCTTTTGACTTCCGATCTACTTGTCTTCCGCTGTCCGATGTATTTTTTTCCCACCGTGGTTGACTTATATATATTTTTGGGGCCGGGTCTATTTTTTGATTATTCTATTTGGATTTACGTTTCGACTTGCCCACTGTCGCTCTCGTTGTGCTGTCATCCTCTCGAGCTTGTTTGGACCCTGCTATCGGTGTACACTCATTCCAGGTGGCTTCAACTATGGAATCTTGACCGCCCTTTCCCCGCCATCCATACAGTGTTGCCAGGTAGGCTCCTCATTGCATTTTCCCGTTCCTTTTGGGATTTGTTGCTTTTCTACGGTTGGGTTTTGTTCACGACCATTTTCCCTTGGCCCATTGGTTACATGCATATATAGTGGATTAGGGATTTGTATCGTAATTGTCCTCGAGGGGGGGGGGCGTTTTGACCCACAGGCTAGCTGTTTTACCATGGCCTTTATTTTGTGACCCTGCGCTTAGTGAATGGGGGTTTGTTGCAGATGACCATTACGCCGTCTGCACCAAGCTACCCTACGTGATGATGTTTGGTGGGGGAAGGTTTTCTTGGCCTTCCTATGTTTTGTGAAATGATTGCCTTCCTTTCGTGTGGCCCGTACCCTTCAAAAACCAAAATCACACTTTGCCACACTATTCAGGCAGTCTGATCCACTGTCGGTTTCGAATCCGAGCCGGCTTGGGGAGGGGTGTATCACTGCACCATTTTTGCTGACCATAGACTACACGGGTAGTTTTGATAGAGCTAACGCCGTTGAAAAACTTGCATAGTTTTCCCCTTGTCCTTCCCGCGTAGCGCAACGACCATGGCGCCTGCAGAAAGCTGAAGTTTGTTTCATGTTAATGTAGATTTATTTTCTGCCTCGAATTTTGTTGATAGAATTCTCTGGGTATCATATAGCAGTGTTAGCTTTGCACGTATTTGTCTCAGTTAGCTAATTTCATCATATTAAACATAGAATAAATGACACACTGCACATTGTTGTCTCCGAGTTTGTCACTCAGCCAAAAATGGCTTAATGTTTACAATTTTATATATGGGAAGAAGATTTCGAACTCACAATGTCAAAAAGGCAAAAGAAGAAGGCCCCTGTGGTCGAGGAGGAGCCTGAAGTGGAAGTCATTACCAAAACAGAATACATATACGAAGACACCAAGTGTATATCTGGTGTGGAGCCCGAGTACCAATGGGGAGATATTTATAGGCTGATCACACGCCCAGAGGTGCCGGATATGGGCCTGGAAGAAGAGGGCATATATGCCAATATTGAGAGATCTTCACTGATGAAGATTCCCACCAGACTAGATCTTTTCCCATGCTCTGAAGTAATTGGTTGGATTCTGCCCCAAGCAGATGTAACAACAATGATCCTGGAGAATGTTGAAAAATAGGGCTATGCTGCATATAGCCCAGGATATGTAGCTCTGGCCTACCACCTGCCAGAAGCACAAATATTTATGTCTGATGATTGGTTGAATAACATTAGAATGGAACTTGTAGAAACCCTTAAAAGAATGCTACTATCAGGAAATCATTTCAGAACCAGGGCTACGGGAGAGTATGATACAGCAAGCTTAAGGGCCCCATACAGGTTCATAGCTTTAATGCTCAACAGGATTTTTTGAAGAGCTCATGGCAGGTTCTTCAAATTGGAATGGATGCCAATCATTTTTTATGTTGCAACCTAGGGGACCATTTTCAACTAGGCCAACATTGTATCAAACAGTCTCTCTACCTTCTTGGCCTCAGCCTTGGGTGGAGTATCCCAAAAAAGGTCTGAATTCTATATGAGCTCCATACTTGTCGATTGTATATTGTGCAATCAGCCTTTTCCCAGCCTCAGGTGCATCTGGGATAGGGAAAGAATGCCCGTCTATTATGCATATAAACCATTGTGGGAACACAAGTATCACATCCATTATCGAGAAGTCTGTGAACACTTCATCATGCCACTGTATACGCTCATTTTCTTGAAAGAGTGTGATTGCATGTCAAAGGGGGCACTGCAAGTAATGGAAGAATATGCAGACTACTATCTGACTGAGGATGGCCTTTACTTCAGGATGTTTGGAGGGTCAATAGATCCTTCCCTGTTGCCCAAATACACCACTAACTACATCATTCACAAGGAGGTTGTTAGGCAAGTCTTCTTGGATGGCATAGGGAGCTTCCTGTTTGAGCATAAGAAGGCTGCCTATCCTCCTTTGCCCTTCAAGTTAGGAAGTTACAGGTTCACCAGAGTGAAGAAAGCTGATGAATTTGTAGAAGAGTTGGAAAGGTTTCATTTTGGAGAAATGCCCTTCCATAGAAGTGACTGCCGCAATAAAGTAGTTGAACATTGTAAAGAAAACAACGTACATTTTGAATACACCCACCATTGGGATAGGGAAGAATATGTCTTCCGAAGTGCATTAAACATAACAGCTTTGAGGAGGAGGTTTAAGAAGAAGATCACCACCAAAGGTGGGAAGGGAGATGAACAAGAAAAAGCTGAGGAAGAAGCCAAGAGAAGAAATGAGGAAGCCCAAAAGCTGGCATAAGAAGCTGCAGGGTGGTTGCAGGGAGAAGAAGAAGAAAAAAGAAGAGCTTCCCAAGAAGCCGCCAAAAATGCAGAAGAAGATGCTAGGAATGAAGAAGAATAGAAGAAAAGAAAGCTTGATGAGGAGCTACAGAAACAACAGGTAGAGAGGCTAAAGCTAACACAGACACAGACAGAACAGTTAACCTATAACACAGCTGGAGGGCAGACCTAGGACACGGAGAACCCCGAGATTCAAGACCCAAAAGTACCTGCTGCCAGCACATCTGGACAATCTGTGGTGCCTACACTGAAGCTGGTCCCCTTTGTATAGAAAAAAGGGGAAGAGATCTCTGATTTCAATACTGTTTTCTATGACAGGGCGACAAAAAGGATAGTGAAGAGAACAGAAAGGAATATTGAAACGGGAGGTCTACCTGGGAAAATGATAACGGATACACCCATTGAATTTGGAACAAACCAAGACCCTAGATTCACCATTAGAGCCGGAGCAGCACTGATTCATGCTTCTGAAGATAATGTGGACAATATTATGATAGACTTGGAGCAATCCAAGAATTCCTCTGCTCAATTGAAAGATACATTGAGGAAAGAGAGAGAGGAAAGCAATACGCTAAAAGGGAAATATGAAGACATGAAAAAAGAAATGAGATCTTCAAAGGATGAACTGCAGCTCCTCCAAGCAGAGAAAAAAGCTAGTGAAACTGCACAAGGATGCCTGGAGAAAATGCAGAAAGAATATCAAGAGCTAAAGATGGAAAAGGAACAGCTGCTGGGAAAGGTAAAAGATTTAGAGCAGCAAAAGATCATCTTGGAGGCCAGTGAGATGCACGCCCAAGAACAGGAAAAGAAGCTTCAGGAGAAGGTCACTTCTCTAACAAATGCTCTAGAAGAAGCAAGAGAGCACCAGGTCAATCTACAACCCTTCAAGGAGCATGTGATAGCCCAAAAGGCCAAGATGCTGCAACTACAGACTGCCATAAAAGAGGAAAGGCAGAAAGTGTTGCAGATAGATGGCCGATTGGAGGAAATCCTGGAGACCTCCTCTTATTTCGTTGATAGATCTCAAGACGTCCTTGAAGTCCTGACTGCGAGGATGGCAAGGCTAGAAAACAATGAAGAAACTCCAGCAGAACTGCCATCAAAGGATCAACAGGCCCTCAAGCGGGATTATGACTTACTAGAATTTGCTATAAATACCGCAGAGGATTTCAAGAAAGCTGTTAAAAAGAGGAAAGGAGCATGCATAGAGTTTTTCAAAAGGCTCCTTATTACCTACAATCGGTGCCAAATAGAGGCTGAGCAAAGGCTTGAGGTTTTCCAGGACCACAACTCATTTGTGGAGATGTTGCAGAAGAGATATCAGGAGGAGGAAGAGAAAGTACAGCATATCAAACCCCTGGATGATCAGATCTTGAGGAGTGAAGTAGATCATTCAGCCATCAGTGTGTAGCTTTTGGAGGACCAGCTTTGGTTCAGCACAGCCAGGATTGAGGCTATAAAGAACAAGGCTATGAATTTTGAGATCAACATTCAGTTTCTGGAACCTTGTGCCTTTGAAGGCATCGCCTCTGAAGCTTTGGCGTGGAAGAAGTTTCTGGACACCCAAGTGGGACCCTCCTCGTAAAAGATTGGTCACTTTTGTGATTTGTAACGATTTTGTAAAAACATTTTAGAAAAGTGAAACATTGGAGATGAAGAGTTGGGAAGCCCAAAGGTCACTTTCGGCAGCCCAACAGTCTCGCCCTTTTTGTATAAATGTAGAAGGCTTAGAAGGAATAAGGGGCTTTTTCCCAGTTAGACATGAAAAGTGATATTGTAAGAAGAACTACTTTTTTTTGCAATAAAGAGTTATTGTTTTCCTGTTGGAGAAAGATTGGTGGGATTTTCAAATGTTATGCTGTGGATGGCAGAAAGATGAACTATTTTGTTTTTTTAGCTTTTGTCCATTAACCATGAGATCGTTCTAACTCTTAGAACCTATGTTCTTGTTTAAATGATTTCTGGTTTATTTTGTGGAATTACCACCATGAGTAATGTATGCCGTTCATAAAACAATTGGCTATCTGATTGTTGAAATATCTTTAATTGTTCATGTGTTGTAGGAAGAAACATCAGCTACCTGTCATTTCTCTTCATAATGCATGCACAATATACATTACTCATAAATAAGTTACAATTTGGCTCCCCGGGGATAGATAGATAGATAGATAGATAGCTTTATTTGATTACTACATATGTGATTGAGATGCTTGTGAGTGCCAAGACGAGAGGTAAGAACCTGTGCATCACGTTGTGACTGCTCCTTGCATCCTTATCACCCTGCATGGTTAGTTAGGTATATGCATATCATATTTATGTCAAAAATACAAAAAATACACGGTGGACCGGGCCGCAACCGGTAAAACCTTTGTTTTTGTTACTTTGACCTACGGTAGCCAGACCGCAAACCGGACAAATTCCCTATACCAAACAGTCACGGGCTAGTTGGGAACGTTGACTGGGGAGAATCCCTTGCTGTTGTTGCCTGCAATTTTCCACGCCTCAACAGTTTTGGTGCTAGAAGGAGGGCCGCCAGTGTTTGGCTGGCTGTGGAAACCTATTTTCCCAAGATTACCCCACCAGCAGATATTTGAAAGCTTTGACCTGACCCAAGCCCTCACAGGTTTTGGTTCTACCTTTGAAGCAAGAAATCCCAGTTTCATATTACTGTGTTTCTTACTCAGACTCCTGGTCATTCACCTTTGCTCATGGCTAGTATAAATGTGAATCAGCCCAATCCACTGTCGGCTTGGAGAGCTAGATCACCTTTGAACCTAACACCTTCGTTGCATAACCTACCTCAATATTTTGATAAGCTACTGCCTAAGTTTGATCCTGATGAAAATATTGTTGTAGATGACCACTTGCAAAGTTTCTATTTAGCAGTAGAAGGGTTAAGGGCTGGGGAGCACGAAGATGTTGTGTGTCGATTATTCCCACATACCCTTAAAGGGGTAGCAACATCCTGGTATTTCAGTTTGCCTGCAAAATATATTCCTAATTGGGACACCTTCGAAAGGACTTTCAGAAGTAAATACTTAGCCCAAAAGACACATGCCTCACTAATGAAAGGTCTTGGTTTGTTAAGAAAACAGAAGAATGAGAAGGTACATAGTTTCACTCAAAGATTTTCAACATACCTAAAGAACTTTTCTGAAGCTGACAGACCCTCTGACAAGGTCTTAATTGAATATTTCACCTCTTCCCTAGGACCTGAATTAGCCATGTTTTCCAAAATGAAATCCAAGCCTACGTTGGTAGAGACTTATGAAGAAGCAGAAAGGGTAGACGCTGAAAAGGAAAGTATAGAAGACTATCCTGAGTAACTGAGAGAAAATACTATCGAGAGAAAAGCCTTATTGTTGTCTAAACCTAAAGCTGAACAATCACATGATTATCGGGGAATGCTGAAAATGATGTAGAATCTATCCAATAGAATAATAGATCTGGAGAAAGGGAGGGAATCTTGGAAAAATTACAAACCCTACTACCAAAAAAGAGGGGATAGCAACCATTGAAAAATACCTCCACCAAATTTACCATCAATAAACATAATAGAAGTAGGGGGTGATAATTTTTGCACTTTTCACCAACAATGTCATTCTGAAAAGAAGTGTCCTCAATGGTTAAATTCAATGACATTGGTGATGAATAGGCTGCTGGATTCTAAATTGACTAAAGACAGTGCTAAGGAAGAAGAGAAAAAACAGACCATAGAGAAACAAGATGAGGATAACATGTTCTTATGGAAAGGTGTCTCACTTTTCAACACAGAAGAGAATGCTCTTAAGTCTGAATACACACCAACAACAACAAAAGATGCAGACCTAGCAGTTAAAGACAATGCAATAATTTCAAAGATTAAAAAATTGCAAGAGAATTTCAAGAGACAGGTAGATGTGAATGTTAAAGATAAAACTCCTGAAGTCACTACTGTCAACCCTGAAGCAGAGCCAATCAATGAGCCTGTCAAACATGTGGAAGGTGTTGATGGAGGAAACACTGAAGAAATCGAGGAGCTTGAAAAATACATACCCACTCAAAACCAGCCAAGGGAAGAATACATAGAACTAGGTTGGGAAGAAAAAGATGACACCCCGCCTTTTCTTTTGACCCTAGAAATGTTGAATCATAATGTGCATAATTGCTTTGTAATGTCCTGGTTTTGACCCCATTGCATTAGATGTATATGATGTATATATTGTAAATGAACATGGTGTGGAGCTTAAGGCCAAGGCCCCACCATTGATCGGTCATGTTATGTTTTGGATTTAAATTTGTCACCGATTGTATATCGAGGCATGCGGCATATATTATGTTAGTCATCATGTAAATATGCATCTATAATTAATTAAATGAACCCGACCAGCTACGATCGCGGCAACTAAATCGAAAGGGGCATGATTTTTCCCAAGGATAAGGATGTGGGGGAATTTGTCAAACCTTGGCCAATGGGGTGAAAATCCATATGTCTTATTCCCTTGTTTTATTCCAACCACTTTCATTAAGAAAGGCTGTTGGTGGTTGAGGAGGTTAATTGTTTTGGGAGTGGAGTGGCAGGACTGTGAGTCCTCACCCACACGCACACTCCACCACCATGGTTGACTTCACAATGGAAAAAAAACCACCATCCTCACTCACGCAGGTCTACCACTCTCTCCATGGTAATGTTGAAGCTCTCACGCACTTCTGATCTATGTTCTCCATTTTTGCCGGTCGTTTTGTTCACCTTCACGCAGGAGTGGAATTCTCGTTTTCTCTCTCACACACAGAACCTTCAGGGTTTTACCCACGTAGTTTCTTCCCCTGTGGTTTTACGGATGATGTGGTCGTATCCATTCCCCACCAGCTAATTGTGGGTTCTGCATTGTTGCTCACGCTCACCCACAGGCTGGGAAACTATAATTTCTTCCCCAGCGTGGTCTGTATATGTTTTCTTGGTGATCTCGTTGGCAGGACAGGTTGTGTTTTCCCCACGTTGCTGGTTTTGGTTGTTGTGGTCTTCCTTACATGCTGAGGACTATGGTAAATTCGCCTGAGAGTCATTTTGGCCACGATAGGGCCAAGAATGACTCAGAATTCGTTTTCCCTATTTAAGCTATGACAGCTAAATTAATTGCTTGAGTGCAATGGTTGGTCTTCAGACTATGAGAGGAGCAGGGATGTTGGCTTAGATTTGCTTTATAAACCTAGTGGCTGGAAACCACACAGACAGAGCTATAGGGATGGCCTTCTTCTCCATCACCCCTGAATAGCACTGGAAGGGAATGCAGGGCCTGAGGGACTGTGTAGCAGAGAAGGGACTGATTCCTTATGTTGGGTGTGTTTGGGTGTCTTAGAGATCAGGCTAGTTCTAGTGTAGGTGTTCTTGGCTCTGTAATGAGCTCACCAGCTTAGCAATTTTCCTTCTCCATCTCCCTAATGGCCTGATAAACCCAACTCTGTTGGCTTGGCTTTGTGTTTTGTATATCCCTGGCTATGTGTAAGCCTGCTAGTTCCCTTATTCCTTGGAGAATCATGCCCAACTCGGGGGTGGTAGCGCTGCTGAGAGATTAAGGAGCACGCTGGCCTATGGTTGGGTGGAACATTGTAGCGACGTAGCTGGTTGCAGATCGAGTTCATCATAAGATAAGCGATTTTGTCCATTTTACTTCTGCAACTGTAAATTCTGTTAATGAAAATGATGAACATGTTAAAATGAATGCTTGTGTGAATACATGTTGATTCCACTGTGCAAGATAAATAATTATAGCTGTGTATGATAAACAATTGCATTTATGCATGTTATACTGCAATGCATCTTCTTTCAGCATTCTGTTTCTGCAAATTTTATGCCTGTACATGTTCATGGGGCTTTTAGCCCGGGTAGTTAAAGCTTGGGTCGCGTTCTCTACGCCGGTCGGAGGCATGGGGACGTGACAGTGTGGTATCAGAGCCATGTTGGCAACAATGGGACTCTATGCACCAAGAAAGAGCTATTGACAGAGGTGTATCTCATTCTTCCCAGCCGAATCAGTGGACAACTGGTAAAATTCAAAAAGAAACGGTCTAAGTGTTGAGCAATCGGACCACTAGAGGAATTGACTTCCGCTATTGCGGAAGAACTGGCGAAGTGGGCGTCTGCCGTTGCGGATGAATTGGTGAAGTTTCCCATTCACCGTTGCAGAAGGGTTAGTGGTTTCCCTTATGCCGTTGCGGAAGACCAAACCGCCAAGTCTTCCGACGGGGAAGGACTTCCGACGTAGACGAAGCGCAGTGGAAGCCTGGCCGACAGAACAGTTTGAGAAAAATAGGAAGAAGTTGACATTTGGAGAGCCACCATTGCGGAAGCCAAAGTCACTAATCTTCCGATCCAAAAGTCCGCCGATGCCCGACGTTAAAATTGTTCCAAGTAAGTGCCAATCGGAAGAAGTCAGTATTTGGTGTGCCCCCATTGCGGAAGCCAAAGGCACTAGCCTTCCGAAGTGTAAAGACCGCCGACGTCCGAAGTGGAAAATTTCTAAGTAAATAGCCGCAAGTCAGAAGAGAAATCATTTTGTGAGCCGCCGTTGCAGAAGTAAAAGCAATAAGTCTTCCGATGGGGAAAGTCCTCCGATCGCCGACACATCAAAAAGGTTAAGGCTCGAAGTTGGTTCACCGATCGGAAGAAGTTACTGTCTGGAGTGCCTCCATTGCGGAAGCCAAAGTCATTTGGCTTCTGACATAAAAAGGATCCCGAGGTAGTGGAAGAATTAATGATTTCCCGTCCACCATTGCGGAAGACCAAACCCCTCAGTCTTCCAAGGAGAAATACTTCCGCCGATTGAAAGAAGAAACGGTTTGCACGTCCGTCGTTGTGGAAGCCAAAGCCATTTGGCTTCCGATGTAAATAGCCACTGATCGGAAGAGGAAACGGTTTACACGTCCACCGTTGCGGAAGCCAAATCCATTTGGATTCCGATGTGAAAAAGATAGCCGACGCCGCAAGAGAAAGTGTGCCGATCAGAAGAAATAGTGGATGAGCGTCCGCCGTTGCGGAAGCCAAAGTAATTTGGCTTCCGATGTTAGAATTCCACCGACACTGGAACAAGCCACGAAATTTGTCTAAGTGTCCACCAGAAGAAGAAAATGACCGAGTGTCCACCGTTGCAGAAGCCAAAGCCATTTGGCTTCCGATGTAAACATCCACTGAATCGGAAGAGAAAGTAGTTTTTCATCCGTCGTTGCGGAAGCCAAAGTTATTTGGCTTCCGATGTTAAAAGACTTCCGATTCTGCGGAAGAGAAAGCAGTTTCCCGTCCGCCGTTGCGGAAGCCAAAGTCATTTGGCTTCCGATGTGGAAAGACATCCGATAGCCGATGAGAAGGAAAGGAAAATTCTGATTTTTTCCATGGGATTTCTCAGATAGACATTCTTTGATGAAGAAAATTTTGTGTGTTTGGGAAAATTGTCATTTTATGATCAGCGCCAGGTGAAGGTAAGTGATTCTGATTTATAAGCTATGCATCTAACGTTTGTATTAACACGTTTGCAGAGTCATAGTCACCTCCCAGGGAAATATTCCAGGCAGTACAGTTGGTAGGTAAGTGGTGGTTCAGTTATGAGAACCCATGATGGGTATGATGCTCGGGATTCTTACGAACGAGTAGAAGATGCCATGGGAGAAAATGTCCGTAATAGAAATGATGACATTGAGTCTAATGGAAGGAGATTCCGACAGACACCGTCAAATGTTGTAGCCACTATGAGAAGCTTAATTAAATCCCAAGAAGAGCAGCATCAATTGAATGCTACAATGCTGTAGAGTTTGACAGACTTGCAAAGGAAGATAGATTCTGGACGACGTACAGCAAGACCAGAAGGCAGTAAGAGCAGTACTAGGAGAAGGAGAAGAAGTTCTAGTGGAACATCTGATTCTGAAGAATCCAGTGGGGATTCTAGTTCTTTTTCTCATAAAAGAAAAAGAAAGAGACACCATAGGGGTCGCTCTCGAGATGAATTTAAGAAAGCTAAACCTCCTACATTTGATGGTGAGGTAAAGACTGGACAAGAAGCTGAATCTTGGCTTCTGGGGATAAAGAAGTACTTTCAAGTACATGACTATTCAGGAAACATGAAGGCAAGAGTTGCCATATTCAATATGAATGGAAGAGCATCCATTTGGTGGGAACACTTCAAGCAGGTAAAGAGGATCAGTGAAAGGAGACTTAAGTGGAAACAGTTCAAGAAGTATTTCAAGCAGAAATACCTCTCTGACAGGAATTATGATGACAAGATTAAGGAATTCCATGAGCTGAGATTGGGACAGCAGACCATGGAAGAGTATGCTAATAAGTTTTTGGAGCTGTTGAGGTATGTCCGGTACATCAGAGATGAAAAAGTGAAGGTCCAGCGTTTTCTAAGTGGATTACCTCAGTCGTACAAAGATAGAATTGAGTTTTATGAACCTAGAACTCTTGAAGAATCAATAAGCAAAGCTAAGTATTGCTATGAGCAAAGCAAAGGTAAGCAGGATTACCATAAGGCATGGAAGGACAAGAAGAATGAGAAGTTTGACCAAAGAAAGAAATGTTTCAAACCTTCTAGCTTCAAGAATCAGCAGAAGCAGCCCTCCCAAGCTACGAGTAAGCCAGTTGGAATGACCGGAGAAAAGCCTAAAGATACACAATAGAATAGAGGACCACTTCAATGTTGGAAATGTGGAGGACCCCACATGCGCAGGAATTGTCCACTCGAGAATGAGAGTGTAAGACCCGCTTATAACGTCCAAGAAGCAGAAATAGTGGGTCAAGTAGCAAGGGCAGTTCCTAGGATCTATGCAGCACTGGAGGATCGCCAGGCAGATCACCAGTCAACTGTGGTTGAAGTAGCAGGTAAGATTGTTGAGCAATCTGTTTCTATTTTAATTGACCCTGGTTCTACTCACAGTTACATTACTCCTAGAGTAGTGGAGATTTGTTCTTTTAAGAAAGTAAATCATAGGAAGTCTTGGTTAGTTCAGTTAGCCACTGGAACTAAGAGAAAGGTCAGTGAAGTGGTTGAGAAATGTCCATTGGTCATGAATGGACTGGTCACTTGTGTAGATATGAATGTTCTACCACTTGGTTCCTATGATGTTCTCATTGGAATGGATTGGTTAGAAGCTCACAGGGTGAAGCTTGATTGTTACAATAAGACTTTTGAATATATGAATGAAGAAGGAAACCTAGTAGCTGTGAAAGGCATTCCAAAGGTGATTTCAGTAAGGCAGGTTTCAGCCATGCAGTTAAAGAAGTTATGTAGGAAGGGTTTCCAGTTGTATGCAGCTCAGATTTTGGAGGAAATGAGAGATGAAACTCCGAGGTTGGAGGACTATCAGGTGCTACAGGAATTCAGGGATGTATTTCCTGATGAGATTCCAGGGCTTCCTCCAAAGAGAGACATTGATTTCACTATTGAACTTGTTCCAGGAGCGGCACCAGTGTCCAAAGCACCCTACAGGATGAGTATACCGGAGATGCTAGAGTTGAAGATGCAACTACAAGAGTTGTTGGAAAAGAAGTATATCCAACCGAGTGTGTCTCCTTGGGGAGCACCAGTTCTGTTTGTAAAGAATAAAGATGGTACAATCAGGTTATGTATTGATTACAGACAGTTGAACAAGGTTACTATGAAGAATAAGTATCCTTTGCCTAGGATCGATGACCTCTTTGATCAAATGAGAGGAGCAAGGGTATTTTCCAAGATTGACTTGAGATCTGGTTACCATCAGGTGAGGATCAAGGATGAACACATTCATAAGACAGCCTTCAGGACAAGGTATGGGCATTATGAGTTTGTAGTGGTACCATTTGGTCTCACAAATGCACCAGCTACATTTATGTGCCTTATGAATAGTGTATTTAGTAGGTATTTGGACAAGTTTGTTCTTGTTTTCCTTGATGACATTCTTGTTTATTCTAAGAATGAGGAAGAACATGAAGAGCATCTGAGATTGACATTGAATTTGCTCAGGGAGCATCAGTTGTATGCAAAACTGAGCAAGTGTGACTTCTATAGAGATAGAATTCAATATTTGGGTCACATTATCTTAGAGGAGGGTGTATCTATAGACCCTGAAAAGATTGAAGCCATTATGAATTGGCCTACTCCAAGAAATGTGACAGATGTAAGATCTTTCATGGGACTCGCAGGATACTATAGGAGATTCATTGAGGGATTCTCCAAAGTTGCACATGCCATCACTTCTTTGCAAAAGAAGGGGTTAAAGTTTGAATGGACATCGAGGTGTGAAGAGAGTTTCCAGAGGTTGAAGAATCTTCTCACTAGTGCACCAGTATTGAAAGTTGCAGATCCAGAGAAAGATTTTGTAGTATGTACTGATGCATGCGGGCAAGGGCTGGGAGGAGTCCTTATGTAAGACAACCACGTGATATGTTATGAGTCAAGAAAGCTAAAGGATCATGAGAAGAACTACGCCACTCATGATCTAGAGCTTGCAGCCATAGTACATGCTCTCAAGATGTGGAGGAATTACTTGATGGGTAGAATATTTGAGCTCAGAATAGATCACTGTGGGATAAAGTATTTGTTTGATTAGCCTACTCTGAATGCTAGGCAAGCAAGATGGCTGGAGTTCTTATGTGAATTTGATTTTGAAATCAAGCACATAAAGGGAAAGGAGAATAAGGTAGTTGATGCACTCAGCAGGAAAGTGCAGGAAATGCATGTGGCATCTCTTAGTGTTTGTCAATCAGACTTGAGGCAGTAGATTGTTAGTCATGCTACTGGAGATGAATTGTATGAGCAGGTAAAAGAAAAATTGTAGCAGTAAAGTCTTGAGAAGAGGTATGAGGGATATAAATTGGAATAAGATGGACTTCTCACTTATAAAGGAAGAATTTATATTCCGAATGTAGCAGATTTGAGGAGAATTGTCATGGATGAAATCCATCAAGCTCCATACTCTGGTCACCCAGGATATCAGAAGACAATTGCTACAGCTAGAAAGCAGTACTTTTGGCCAGGAATGAAAAAGGACATGGCTGAATACATTTCACGGTGTATGAAATGTCAACAGGTAAAGGTTGAGCATCAACATCCAGGAGGTTTGTTGCAGCCTTTGCCAGTTCCGGAATGGAAATGGGAAGTTATTTCCATGGATTTTATTACAGGATTGCCGACGACTTGGAGACAACATGATTCCATCATGGTTGTGGTAGACAAGTTGACTAAGGCAGCACATTTTATACCAGTTAAGTCTACGTATGAGACTGGCGACATTGCAAAGATCTTCATGAAGGAGATATTCAAATTGCATGGATTGCCGAAGGCAATAGTCTCTGACAGAGATGTCAAGTTCACTTCCAACTTTTGGAAGGGGTTGTTTGCAGATTTGGGTACAAAGCTAAACTTTAGCACTACATACCATCCTCAGACAGATGGGAAAATAGAAAGAATTAATCAGGTGCTTGAAGACATGCTTCGCATGTACGTGATGGACAAACCAACCAAGTGGGAAGATTACTCGCACTTGGTAGAGTTTGCTTATAACAATGGACATCAAGAATCCTTGGGGATGAGTCCATATGAAGCTTTGTATGGAAGAAGGTGTAGGACACCAGTGACTTGGGATAATCCAGTGAACAGGATTGTGCTCGGACCAAAATTGCTCAGGGAAATGGAGCAAGAGGTCGTAAAGATCAAGCAGAAGCTGAAAATAGACCAGGACAGACAGAAAAGCTATGCAGAGAAGCATAAGGTGAACAGGGATTTCAGTGTTGGGGATCATGTTTACCTCAGAGTGAGGGCAAGGAAGAGTTCCTTGAAGCTTGGAAGTTGTGCCAAGTTGTCACCAAGATATTGTGGGCCATTTGAAGTGCTTGAAAGAATAGGTCCAGTTGCATATAGACTTGCATTGCCTGCAAGCACTAGAGCTCATAATGTTTTTCATGTTTCTTTGCTTAAGAGATATGTACATGATCCTAACCATGTGATAAATTGGGATGTGATTCAGGTGGAACCCAAGGGAGAGTTCCGAATCGAGCCAATGCGCATCCTCGATAGGAAGGTCACAATGCTCCGGAACCGAGCCATAGGTCAGGTAAAGGTGCAATGGGAGCACTTCGGACCTGAAGAGGCTACATGGGAGTTGGAGGATGCCATGAGATTAGCACATCCATTTTTGTTCAATTCTGTGGAACACTGAGGTGATACCAGTGTAACTTTTTGTTCAAATTTTGTAGAGCACTAAGGACAGTGCTATTGAAGGGGGAGGGGAATGTAATGTCCCGGTTTTGACCCCATTGCATTAGATGTATATGATGTATATATTGTAAATGAACATGGTGTGGAGCTAAAGGCCAAGGCCCCACCATTGATCAGTCATGTTATGTTTTGTATTTAAATTTGTCACCGATTGTATATCGGGGCATGCGGCATATATTATGTTAGTCATCATGTAAATATGCATCTATAATTAATTAAATGAACCCGACCAGCTACGATCGCGGAAACTAAATCGAAAGGGGCATGATTTTTCCCAAGGATAAGGATGTGGGGGAATTTGTCAAACCTTGGCCAATGGGGTGAAAATCCATATGTCTTCTTCCTTTGTTTTATTCCAACCACTTTCATTAAGAAAGGCTGCTGGTGGTTGAGGCGGTTAATTGTTTTGGGAGTGGAGTGGCAGGACTGTCAGTCCTCACCCACACGCACACTCCACCACCACGGTTGACTTCACAATGGAAAAAAAAACCACCGTCCTCACTCACGCAGGTCTACCATTCTCTCCACGGTAGTATTGAAGCTCTCACGCACTTCTGATCTGCGTTCTCCATTTTTGCCGGTCGTTTTGTTCACCTTCACGCAGGAGTGGAATTCTCGTTTGCTCTCTCACACACAGAACCTTCAGGGTTTTACCCACGTAGTTTCTTCCCCTGCGGTTTTGTGAATGATGTGGTCATATCCATTCCCCACCGGTTGATTGTGGGTTCTGCATTGTTGCTCACGCTCACCCACAGGCTGGGAAACTGTAATTTCTTCCCCAGTGTGGTCTGTATATGTTTTCTTGGTGATCTCGTTGGTAGGACGGGCTGTGTTTTCCCCACATTGCTGGCTGTGGTTGTTTTGGTCTTCCTTACATGCTGAGGACTATGGTAAATTCGCCTGAGAGTCATTTTGGCCACGATAGGGCCAAGAATGACTCAGAATTCATTTTCCCTGTTTAAGCTATGACAGCTAAATTAATTGCTTGAGTGCAATGGTTGGTCTTCGGACTATGAGAGGAGTAGGGATGTTGGCTTAGATTTGCTTGATAAACCTGGTGGCTGGAAACCACACAGACAGAGCTAGAGGGTTGGCCTTCTTCTCCATCACCCCTGAATAGCACTAGAAGGGAATGTAGGGCCTGAGGGACTGTGTAGCAGAGAAGGGACTGATTCCTTGTGTTGGGTGTGTTTGGGTGTCTTAGAGGTCAGGCTAGTTCTGGTGTAGGTGTTCTTGGCTTTGTAATGAGCTCACCAGCTTAGCAATTTGCCTTCTCCAGCTCCCTAATGGCCTGATAAACCCAACTCTGTTGGCTTGGCTGTGTGTTTTGTATATCCCTGGCTATGTGTAAGCCTGCTAGTTCCCTTATTCCTTGGAGAATCATGCCCAACTCGAGGGTGGAAGCGCTGCTGAGAGATTAAGGAGCACGTTGGCCTATGGTTGGGTGGAACGTTGCAGCGACGTAGCTGGTTGCGGATCGAGTTCATCATAAGATAAGTGATTTTGTCCATTTTACTTCTGCAACTGTAAATTCTATTAATGAAAATGATGAACATGTTAAAATGAATGCTTGTGTGAATACATGTTGATTTTGATGTGCAAGATAAATAATTATGGCTGTGTATGATAAACAATTGCGTTTATGCATGTTATACTGCAATGCATCTTCTTTCAGCATTCTGTTTTTGCAAATTTTATGCCTGTACATGTTCATGGGGCTTTTATCTCGGGTGGTTAAATCTTGGGTCGCGTCCTCTATGCTAGTCAGAGGCATGGGTACGTGACATGCTTGGTAGATTCTGGATCATCGGTGAATGGTATGCCTCTTGAGGTTTGCAAAAAGATTAATGGACAGCCAGAATCCACAGCCTGGGAAGTAACGCAATTAGATAGCACAGGTGTCAAAGTAGTAGGAGAGATGAAAAATGTCCTCATTCGCTTTTCTGCAAATAACAAGATATGTCAATTTATTGACATTATGGTGTCTGACATACCGGGTGGATATGGGATTATTCTCAACTGAGATTGGTCTACCAGGTTGAAAGGTTATTTCACTTCAGATTGGTCTCATTTATTGTTACCTCTCAAGGGTACCCCAAATCAGATAAAAATTTTGAGAGAACCTTACATGAAGCATACTGTCACTAAGCTAGGAGAAAGTAATGAATCTGTTGATTCTATCCTGGGAAATTATCTGACTGAGCTTAAACTAAAACATCATACCTCAAGAAAGGCCAGTTCTATGATTGACACTCAGCCTGAGCTCCTTCAACTTCCTCAGGCTGAGAAGGATGACTGTAGGATAGTAGACGTGTTCAATTTCAAAAATAGCACAGCTAGACCATGGTTAGATATCTCATGTCTATAATCCATCCCACCCCTTAACTCCCTAGGATTAAAGATTTTCAGGAGTGGGCAGTTTTTTGTTTTCTTTTTGCCTTGTACATAAATAATGTTGTTTCTTTAATGCTTTGATGCTGTTTTATTTTGATTATTTGATTTGATGCTGTTTTCTTTTGATTTAAATGCTTTGTTACTAGTTCCTTTTGTTTTTGAATAAAGAGGCAAACTTTTGGTTGCAATGGAAACATCAGGGTTCTTAATTAACTAAAATCTTGAGCAACAAACTGAGCTTTGAAACATAGAATGTATTCTAGTAGCGGTGTTCCTAATTGGCCATGCATTCATTGAAGTTCTACTTAACCCCTGTAAATAACTCAGAAGTAACAGGTCTGGAATACTATTTCGAGGCTCCATCCATTTCACATCTAATATGTCCAAGGGAGTGAAAGCAGAGGACCCACAGAAAGGAAGAAAAGTAGACAGTACATCATATATAAATGATCCCCATAATTTCAGAAAAGCTAAAATCTATCAAGAGTCAAAACTCCTTAAAGAAACAATACATATCAAAGCAAAGTATCAAAAAATATGAATTTCAAATTGCCGAAAGTTCCTCTCCGTCCGTGAGATGAACAGTAAATTCTTCTCTCACACAAAAGAACACTATGGATAGAGGAGCCTGAATAGAATTCAGAAAGAAAGGAAAATGGAGGACTCACAAGAAATAAAGTTCAAAAGGCACAAAGGTGCAGTTGGCATGGGAATGAGGAACAAAAGGATAATGTTGTTTACTATCTGTTACAATCCTGTGGTTTCCAAGCCGGAAACTACCCAAGGATAGGGGTAAAATAAATCTCACTTATTTGGCCTCAAAAGAGTTATTTAGACTTCCAAATATTTCTGATGTTACCTTTTCCCCAATGAAGTGTTTCTCAATGAGTTAAATGTATGAGCTGGTCAACTTAGGAATACAAACATCTAGAAGATTTCAACTTTTATTCAGACAGTATCGCACTGGGAAGAAGTTAAGTCAAAAATCTGGGGTTCACCAGGTAGTCGCCAATTGTTGCAGCTGCAACATTTTCCCAAAATTCCAAAAAAATTTGCGACCCTCCTTTTGCTTGAATTAGTTTGGTTTTCTTCTTTGGTTTGATCTAATGATTTTCTAGAAAGATTTCTAATGCTTGGATTGATCTACCATTTGTTTTATATTTTCCTCTAACGCTTAAAACGATCCACTGTTTGATCAAACTTGATTGTTTCCTTTGGATACATTCTCATCTTTTTTGAATCGAAAGTTGATTTGGTCGATGCTCCCGCCGTTGCGGAAAAATAACAAGTCTTGGCTTCTACGTTTTCTCCGATGTGTTTGTTTCAATCGACTGACTTTGGTTTTTACATCGGCACAGTTTATTAATACTTTCTCCGCCATTGCGGATGACAAATTGTGATCTCTCCCGATTACTGTTTTGGTTTTGCGGCCCCGCTTTGTTACTTTCGTCGATCCTTGAGTTATGGGGTTTCCGCCGTTGCAGCTACGGAAAGCTCTATCCTTCTGGCCGTTGAGTCGTTTTAAACATCAACGTTGCGGAAGGTCACGTCCTTTACGTTTCTGCCATTGCGGTTTTCGAATGTATTACCTTTCCAAGCCTTTGGCAGTTTTATCTTCCGGTTCCGGCAGTGTTGCGGAATGGTTTATCCTTTGTTCTTCCGTCATTGTGGCTGCGAAAAGCATTACCCTTTCGATCAGTTAATAATTTCTCCTCTGATAAAGACTTTTCCTATAGCGGGATGACTTGTATTTTGTATCTCCGTCGTTGCAACTCCCATTCCGCTTTCGTTCCATTGATTTAAAGCTCCGACACGTTATTGTTGTTTTCTCGGTTATCCCTGCGGATAGGTTAGCGTTTTGGTCAGCCGATGTTGCGGAAGGAGTTATGCTTTTGACTTTCGATCTACTTGTCTTCCGCTGTCTGATGTATTGTTTTCCCACCGTGGTTGACTTATATATATTTTTGGGGCCAGGTATATTTTTCGATTATTCTATTTGGATTGCCGTTTTGACTTGCCCACTGTCACTCTCATTGTGATGTCATCCTCTCGAGCTTGGTCAGACCCTGCTATCGGTGTACACTCATTCCAGGTGGCTTCAACTATGGAAGCTTGACCACCCTTTCCCCGCCATCCATACAGCGTTGCCGGGTAGGCTCCTCATTGCGTTTTCCCATTCCTTTCGGGCTTTGTTGGTTTTCTACGGTTGGGTTTTGTCCATGGTCGTTTTCCCTTGGCCCGTTGGTTACATACATATATAGTGGATTAGGGATTTGTATCATAACTGTCCTCAGGGGGGGGGGGTGTTTTGACCCGCAGGCTAGTTGTTTTACCACGGCCTTTGTTCTGTGACCCTGCGCTTAGTGAATGGGGGTTTGGTGCAGACGGTCGTTACACCGTCTGCACCAAGCTACCCTACGTGATGATGTTTGGTGGGGGAAGGTTTTATTGGCCTTCCTGTGGTTTGTGAAATGATTTCCTTCCTTTCGTGTGGCCCGTACCCTTCAGAAACCAAAATCGCACTTTGCCATGCTGTTCACGCAGTCCGATCCACTGTCAATTTCAAATCTGAGCCAGCTTGGGGAGGGGTGTATCACTGCACCAGTTTTTTTGACCATAGACTACAAGGGTAGTTTTGATAGAGCTAATGTCATTGAAAAACTTGCATAGTTTTCCCCTTGTCCTTCCAGCGTAGCGCGATGACCATGGTGCCTGCAGAAAGCCGAAGTTTGTTTCATGTTAATGTAGATTTATTTTCTGCCTCAAATTTTGTTGATAGAATTGTCTGGGTATCATATAGCAGTGTTAGCTTTGCACGTATTTGTCTCAGTTAGCTAATTTCATCATATTAAACATAGAAGAAATGACACACTACACATTGTTGTCTCCAAGTTTGTCACTCAGCCGGAAATTGCTTAATGTTTACAATTTTATATATGGTAGGAACATTTCAAACTCACAATGTCAAATAGGCAAAAGAAGAAGTCCCCTGTGGTCGAGGAGGAGCCCGAAGTGGAATTCATTACCAAAACAGAATACATATACGAATACACCAAGTGTATATCTGGTGTGGAGCCCGAGTACCAATGGGGAGAGATTTACAGGCTGATCACATGTCGGGAGGTGCTAGATATGGGCCTGGAAGAAGAGGTCATATATGCCAATATCGAGAGATATTCACTAATGAATATTGCCACCAGACCAGAGCTTTTCCCATGCCCTAAAGTAATTGGTTGGATTCTGCCCCTAGCAAATGTAACAATGATGATCCTGGAGAATGTTGAAAAGCAGGGCTATGCTGTATATAGCCCAGGATATGTAGCTCTGGCCTACCACCTGCCAGAAGCGCAAATATTTATGTCTAATGATTTGTTGAATAACATTAGAATGCACCTTGTAGAAACCCTTAAAAGAATGCTGCTATCAGGAAAGCATTTTAGAACCAGGGCTATGGGAGAGTATGATACAGCAAGCTTAAGGGCCCCATATAGGTTCATAGCTTTAATGCTCAACAGTATTTTTGGAAGAGCTCATGGTAGGTTCTTCAAATTGGAATGGATGCCAATCATTTTTTATGTTGCAACCCAGGGGACCATTTTCAACTGGGCCAACATTGTATCAAACAGTCTCTCTTCCTGCTTGGCCTCAACGTTGGGTGGAGTATCCCAAAAAAGGTCTGAATTCTATATGAGCTCCATACTTTTCAATTGTATATTGTGCAATCAGTCTTTCCCCACCCTCAAGTGCATCTGGGATAGGGAACGAATGCCCATCTATTCTGCATATAAACCACTGTGGGCACACAAGTATCACAGCCATTATTGAGAAGTCTGTGAACACTTCATCATGCCACTGTATACACTCATTTTCTTGAAAGAGTGTGATTGCATGTCATAGGGGGCGCTGCAAGTAATGGAAGAATATGCAGACTACTATCTGACTGAGGATGGCCTTTACTTTAGGATGTTTGGAGGGTCAAGAGCTCCTTCCCTGCTGCCCAAATACGCCACTAACTTCATCATTCACAAGGAGGCTGTTAGGCAAGTCTTCTTGGATGGCGTATGGAGCTTCCTATTTGAGCATAAGAAGGCTGCCTATCCTCCTTTTCCCTTCAAGTTAGAAAGTTACAGGTTCACCAGAGTGAAGAAAGATGATGAATTTGTAGAAGAGTTGGAAGGATTTCATTCTGGCGAAATGCCCTTCCATAGAAGTGACTCCCGCAATAAATTAGCTGAACATTGTAAAGAAAACAACGTACATTTTGAATACACCCACCATTGGGATAGGGAAGAATCTTTCTTTCGAAGTGCATTAAACATAACAGCTTTGAGGAGGAGGTTTAAGAAGAAGATCACCACCAAAGGTGGGAAGGGAGATGAACAAGCAAAAGCTGAGGAAGAAGCCAAGAGAAGAAATGAGGAAGCCCAAAGGCTGGCACAAGAAGCTGTAGGGTGGTTGCAGGGAGAAGAAGAAGAAAAAATAAGAGCTGCCCAAGAAGTAGCCAAAAAGGTAGAAGAAGATGTAGGAATGAAAAAGAAGAAAAGAAAAGAAAGCTTGATGAGGAGCTACATAAACAAGAGGCAGAGAGGCTAAAGCTGACACAGACACAGATAGAATAGTCAACCTCTGACACAGCTGGAGGGTAGACCTAGGACATGGAGAACCCCGAGATTTAGGACCCAAAAGTACCTACTGCCAACACATCTGGACAATCTATGGTGCCTACACCGAAGCTGGTCCCCTTTGTACAGAAAAAAGGGGAAGAGATCCCTGATTTCAATACTGTTTTCTATGACAAGGCGACAAAGAGGATAGTGAAGAGAATAGAAAGGAAGATTGAAACGGGACGTCTACCTGGGAAAATGATAACGGATACACCCGTTGTATTTGGAACAGACCAAGACCCTAGATTCACCATTAGAGTCGGAGCAGCACTGATTCATGCTTCCGAATATAATGTGGACAAGATTATGATAGACTTGGAACAATCCAAGAAGTCCTCTACTCAATTGAAAGACACATTGAGGAAAGAGAGAGAGTAAAGCAATAGGATAAAAAGGAAATATGAAGACATGAAAAAAGAAATGAGATCTTCAAAGGATGAATTGCAGCTCCTCCAACCAGAGAAACAAGCTAGTGAATTTGCACAAGGATTCCTGGAGAAAGTATAGAAAGAATATCAAGAGATAAAGATGGAAAAGGAACAGTTGCTGGGAAAGGTAGAATATTTAGAGCAGCAAAAGATCATCTTGGAGGCCAATGAGATGCATGCCCAAGAATAGGAAAAGAAGCTTCAAGAGTAGGTCACTTCTCTAACAATTGCTCTCTAAGAAGCAAGAGAGTAGTAGGTCAATCTACAACCCTTCAAGGAGCATGTGCTAGCCCAAAAGGCCAAGATACTGCAACTACAGACTGCCATAGAAGAGGAAAGGTGCAAAGTGTTGCATATAGATGGCCAATTGGAGGAAATCCTGAAGACCTCCTCTTATTTCATTGATATATCTCAAGACGACCTGCAAGTCCTGACTGCGAGGATGGAAAGGCTGGAAAACAATGAAGAAACTCGAGTAGAACTACCATCAAAGGATCAATAGGCCCTCAAGCGGGATTATGACTTACTAGAATTTGTTATAAATACCGCAGAGGATTTCAAGAAAGCTGTTAAAAAGACGAAAGGAGCATGCACAGAGTTTTTCAAAAGGCTCCTTATTACCTACAACCAGTGCCAAATAGAGGCTGAGCGGAGGCTTGAGGATTTCCCGGACCACAATTCATTTGTGGAGATGTTGCAGAAGAGATATTAGGAGGAGGAAGCAAAAGTACAACATATCAAATCCATGGATGATCAGATCTTGAGGAGTGAAGTAGATCATTTAACCATCAGTGTGCAGCTTTTGGAGGACTAGCTTCGGTTGAGCACAGCCAGGATTGAGGCTATAAAGAACCAGGCTGTGAAATTTGAGATCAACATTCAGTTTCAAGAACCTTGTGCCTTTGAAGGCATCGCCTCTGAAGCTTTGGCATGGAAGAAGTTTCTGGACACCCAAGTGGGACCCTCCTCATAAAAGATTGGTCACTTTTGTGATTTGTAACGATTTTGTAAAAACATTTGAGAAAAGTGAAACATTGGAGGTGAAGAGTTGGGAAGCCCAAAGGTCACTGTGGGCAGCCCAACAGTCTCTCCCTTTTTGTATAAATGTAGAAGGCTTAGAAGGAATAAGGGGATTTTTCCCAGTTAGACATGAAAAGCGATATTGTAAGATGAACTACTTTTTTTTGCAATAAAGAGTTATTGTTTGCCTGTTGGAGAAAGATTGGTGGGATTTTCAAATGTTATGCTGTGGATGGCAGAAATATGAACTATTTTGTTTTTTCAGCTTTTGTCCATTAACCATGAGATCGTTCTAACTCTTAGAACCTATGTTCTTGTTTAAATGATTTCTGGTTTATTTTGTGGAATTACCACCATGAGTAATGTATGTTGTTCATAAAACAATTGGCTATCTGATTGTTGAAATATCTTTAATCGTTCATGTGTTGTAGGAAGAAACATCAGCTACCTGTCATTTCTCTTCATAATCCGTGCACAATATACATTACTCATAAATAAGTTACAATTTGGCTCCCCGGGGATAGATAGATAGATAGATAGTTAGCTTTATTTGATTACTGCATATGTGATTGAGATGCTTGTGAGTGCTAAGATGAGAGGTAAGAACCTACGCATCATGTTGTGACTGCTCCTTGCCTCCTTATCACCCTGCATGGTTAATTAGGCATATGCATATCATACTTAAGTCAAAAATACAAAAAAATACACGGTGGACTGGGCCACAACCGGTAAAACCTTTGTTTTTGCTACTTTGACCTACGGTAGTCGGACCGCAAACCGGACAGATTCTCTATACCAAACAGTCACGGGCTAGTTGGGAACATTGAGTGGGGAGAATCCCTTGCTATTGTTGCCTGCGATTTTCCAGGCCTCAACAGAAGACTCAAAACAATATTTTATATTATTCATTAGGGTACTAATGACCTGAATTACCATTTACAATAGTGACACTATTATCAACCCAAATGGCACTTCTCCATCCAAGTGCCAACAATTCCTTATGTTGGTACACAAAAGGACATTTTAGGATTGAGGTTTGCCAAAACACTATAGATGTCCCATGGGCATGACATGAGATGCATTTACCTTTCAACCATATTTCTACATTATTTTTCTAAGTGTGGATTGGTGTACATGACTATCTCCATTGAAACTCGCGTACATACGCGACTATTCTCGTTGACAACTCGCGTATTGTATGCGACTATCTCCATTACAACCCGCGTAAACATCTATACACGGGTCTCGTTTAAGAGACTCGCCATACGCAGGTTGCCTATATTAATAGTTGCATACATCTCCATTCGACATTTAAAAATATAAATCATGATTAATGGAGAGTAGTTGGTCCTTAATCATCAACTACCCCAACCATCTCAACCTCCTCAACCTTCGAAACTACTTTATTTCCCAAAGTATAAATAGAGGCCTTTTGGAGGGCATTAATCAATCAATTTGGGAGAGAAAAGTTATGTTGGTGGTATATATTTAGAAGTATTGGAGCATCAGAACTCGGAGTCCTTTGGTTACAGAGGAGTCCTTGTCTCAGGCTTTCGGTTGTACACTTATCTCATTCACTGATTGTTAATAAAGAGAATTCTTCTTCCAACATTGTGTTGAGTCTCTTTCATGTATTATGGTTGATGAATATATTTGATTAAGCACTATATATATTGTTTGTCTAACCTATTATATATACATGCATAAGATTGTACTTGGATAATTTTCTCTTTGCAAGTGAAGGAGGTGCATCCCTGAAAGCTTTGGAGAGAAGCAGAGCGGAAGAAGATAAATCTTGGATCAACCGTCGGTAATCGGGTGAGTCCAATATTTATTCCTATTTCCTTTCTGTACTTATTTAAAGCTAATTGTCTACAAGTTTTAGAAGTAAGTTGGTAACCCCAGACCCTAGGTTACAAGGGTGTTTATTCCCAAACAACAGAACTGGCGACTCCACTACAGAGCCCAGCCTGCTGTGGGTTAACTCTGTAGATCCTTGCCCAGTATTTGCTTTGATTCAGTGTGTGGTTTTTTGTATTGGTTCATGTTTGTAGTGGTGTTTGAAGACCTTTATAAATTTTCTTTTTATTGAAAAATTTTACTCTTGTACGCGGGTTTTTGTGCTACATAGTCGTGTACAGAGGTCTGCGTGCATGGGTTGTTGTATTAAACAGTCACGTATAGTATGTGAGTTGCTCTTGTGAACAGTCGCGTACAAATCTAAGCAACAAAAATTTTGGGTTGGGTTGCTTGTCCCTGTCCCTTTGTGGATTTTGTCTTGCTTAGTGGTCTTCAGTACTAGCATTGCACTGTAGGTTTGATTTCCCTATTAACCATACTTCGTGCTTTTCGTTAATCCCTTGGGTTTTTATTGGTTGGATTGTCTTTCTTTTAGCATTTTGAAGTGGATTCTCTTGTTGGGTACTAGGTCCAAGTGCTGGTTGTCTGAATCAGTGATCAGGGTTCTAGATACCATATATACAATTCTATTTCTGAATAGTGTTGGTTTGTCACTTGCCTTTGATTGATTTCATTGATTTCTATTCATTGTATATTCCCAACTGGATGTGTTCCAAGTCTTCCTTAGGTGGTTGATTTTTTGGTTTTTATAAATCTTCTTTACTTCAGTTTGCTTACTTTATATAGTTAGATTATTCAAGCATACTCAAAAATTTTGCATTTAGGTGCATTAGTAATCTTTGAGAAATTTGAAAAGTGAAAAGAAAAACATTGGAAACATTTTGCATTTGAATTGCATATAGTATTTTTACTTTCGGTTTTTAAATGAAATCTCAAAAATTACAAAAATAAGTCTTAGTTTTCTCTTTCATAGTTGCATTTTCATCAGTTTATATTTACAAAAAAAAAAGAGAGAAACTTGTTTTAAGTAGTGATCATTTGCTTTGAAATTGATTTATACACCTGTTTTTTACATTTCTTATCAAGTCAATAACATCATAGTCTTTCACTCCACTTGCCTTTTGAGTAAAAACAACCCTTAAAATGAACGCCATAATTAAAATTTATTAGTAATTTTTGTTTTATAGGGCCATACACTTACTATCTTAGGCTATACTTTTGGAACAGGAAGTGTAAACTCCCCTAAGTACTTAAATTCAGACATAGTGGGCCATTCAATAGGTAAATCCTTTTCTTTATTGATAGTATCTATGAAGCTCCTCTCAAACGGGAGTTAAGAACAAGGCCGCATGGAGGCATTGGATTGAGGAGATAACCCTCTGATTCCTTATCGAAATGTAAACCAAGGTTTTTACGCATCTAGGGATTCTGTCCTAGACAGAGTTTCGGGCTTAGCTACCCTGCCCATTTTACGAATCAAGCTTGCGACTGTCCCCCCAGACTATTGGTATAGTTAAGTTAGCCTCTAGTCTCTTGACATCTAGGGTTTATACATAGGTAAACCTAAAGGCTATTTCTGGTTAACCTTGGATGGGCTTGGAAGGTGACCCTTGTTGAAAGTGTAGGAAGGCAGTGGGTGATTCCTCTGCTTATGCCTAAGAACCTCTTCAAGAACGCCAAGAAACTGTCTCTGATATTTCTTCAGGAAAGCATATCTTGTACCCTTTGTGATTGTTGAGGCTTTAGGAATTTTTTCGTAGTGATTGCTCTATGGTTTGTCTATGTTTATCCAACCTTAGGGTTTGAAAAGTCAAAATTACAATTGTGGAGGACCAACCTATCAGAAGGTCATGAAGGTTGCAAAACCTTCCTCCGCTCATTACTTTGGAACCTCCACCTCCCCCTCAAAGGCGGAGATTGGACACAGACAGTTCTTTTGAACTGATAGGAGTTAGTGAAGTTATGGGTGAACTAGAACTTAGGGAAAACTGTATTAATTTAAACACAGTTGAGATAGAATACTTGCAGGCTGACGAGTTTGTAAGGAATTTTAATACACCTCTAACTGACTTAAATGATCCTATGATCGTTCAGGTTTGTCCTTTTGATCCACCCATGATTGGTGTCCCTGCGAGCAGGATAATGTCTATTGCAAGAGAAAGTTCTTTTACCTTCACCTCAGCTGCTCCGGCTGAAGGGGTGCTACCTCCCCCGGTAAGTACCCCTATAACAAGCATACCTACTACACCCTTAACTCCAATGAGCCGAGTGGTTCAACCACCGACTCCCACAATCCTAGCAGGTGCTTCTGGTGGAATGGTCACTAGGATTCCTAGTGTACCTATAGTTCCTACATCCTTCACACACACTGCCTAGAGTGGTCCTATAGGATCCTCAACTTTTGTCCAAGGATTTCCTTGGAATGGGGGGCACATTCCCCCATCCGCTCCATATGTAGGCCCAACACCCTCATATGTAGGGGTGCGGTTTGGAAACACTAACCCTTATGGTCAAGTTTTTCAAACTCCGGTTTTGGCTCCGTTCACGAGCTCTCCCTTTTCGCTTTTTAGTGGAGGGATACCTGCTCCTGTATTTCAAACCCTAGTTTCAACTGGGGTAGAGAGAACCTCTTATATTGCACCTTACACAAACAACCCTGTGGCTTACAAATGAAATCCTTTTCAAAGTAACCCATCCACTTCACAACCGGAAGCAAGGGGCAACCCCACCTTCACATATGGAAATACGGGGTCAAGTCCCTCTAATCCCCAACATGGTACTTTTATTACTCCAGTTAGACCCAAGCTTCCCTTCCTGGCAATGTTAAACTTGCCAGATTTGTCTAAACTGATGAATGACCCAGTGAGGCATGATCCCGCTTGGCCACCCGTCCCTACCAAGATACTCTCAGATATCCCAAAATTCGAAGGCAAAGTCAGTGAAGATCCTGGAGCTCATGCCACCACTTTCCATTTATGGTTCTCTTCCAACTCACTGAATGAAGATTCAGTTCGGTTGAGGATTTTCCAAAGAACCTTGACAAGTACTACAACAAAATGGTACATTGAGTTTCATTCTACTGCGTTTAGTATTTTTTGGGACTTGGCTAATTCTTTCCTTAGTCACTTCCAGCTTCCTGTTCGATATGATTTCGAAACGGACTTGTTGCCTACCTTTCGGCAGAACAAGGCCACCCATATCTTGGATCACATCTAATAATGGAGAAGGTGGAAGAGCCTTATTAAAGCCACTATTCCTCCTGAGTTCTTATTAGAATGGTTCCTTAAACTCGTATTTCCTTATATATCTAAGGACATATCTACTTCAGGAGTGATGAATGAGGAAGAAGCTATCCTCAGGGCCCAACAACTTGATTTGATATATTCTCAGTCTAGGATCTTATATGAGATTATCCCTGAGGCACCAAGGCCAACACACAATGCAGAGAAACCTAATCCTGGACCCCATGCCGATGGTGTGATTGGTTCAATTAATTCTCCCACTGTAGAATCTTTGGCCAAATAGCTCCATCAGTTGTCCGTCAAACATTCTACGGTGGAGGCAGCAAAGGCTACCCCGTCACCCCAAAATGCAAATGTTTTTGTACAAACCTCTCAGAAGGGAAATCAACATACTGGTGGGAAAAAGAAGAGAGGAAAGAAAGGGGAGGGAAATCAAAACAAGCAAAAACCCGCAAACAATGCTGATGGGGGCAAGAAAGAAAATAAGAAGGTGAAATTCCCATGTAAGTTGTTCCATGAATATCACCTCACCAATATTTGTCCCCTTATGGAACAAGCTCAGAAGCTATTAAAAGTTCAACAACCGAATTTCCTAAAGGATCTGTTTCCCCTGGGGTGGAATTCTGCTTCAACTTCAAATGCAGCAGGGGGCACCCCAAATGCCCTTGATCCCAATTATATCAACATGGTTTGATCTTAAAATTTACTATAGAACAGGAATAAGAACTATGAAAAATATACCTCGGAGAAGGGTAAGTCCATAGGTGAAACTTCTAACCCTCTCACGATTGAGAAACCTACCGAAATTATGCCTAAGATGCCAAAAGGTGTCTTTAAGAAGACTTTGCATAATCCTAATGCTAGGGCCACAAAAAAATACTCTGTTATTGAATACTTAGCCCAGACACCTTGTACAATGTTGACTTTAGAGGTGTTACAGAGTTGTCCCACCCAGCGGGATGCACTCTTAGCAGCCTTAGGCAGTATGGACTCATCAAGTCGCATGGCAAAATTTAACTTGTCTGATGTCAAAATTCACCTACCTTATCATGTAGCCTTATCAATAGATGCCATCCATGGTGGAAAGACCATTGGAAGGGCATTTGTCGATGAGGGTTCTTCTACATGTGTTATGTCCTTGTCATGTTGGAAAGCTCTTGGATCCCCAGAGCTGGTCCCGTCAAACACCCTACTTACTACTTTCGACTGAAGGTCATTCCGTCCGCATGGTATCCTACCGGATTTTGAAATTAAGCTGGTAGGGAAAGCGGTGTCTGTTGAGGTAGAGGTGATTGATGCACCTTTGGATTACAACTTGCTCTTGGGATGAAGTTGGACTTATGCCATGTGTGCTATTGCATCGGTCATTTTTTCGGTGGTAGTGTTTCCACATGAAGCGAAGTTGGTCACTGTTGACCAACTCAATTTTACTCGGAAAGGCCGCATGGAATCTAATGAGTCCACTATACCACTGGTTGATCAGGTCAAATCTGTTGCAGAGAGATTAGGAGCTGGAATGTACGCATCATTGATGGGCACATTTGATCTTCTAGCTACGATATATTATATAGGTTCTACTAGTGTGGGGAATTCCATAGCCACGGTTGTTGATAGGACTAATCCTTGGCTTCTCCCTTCCCACCTTGAACCTGAAGTGCCTTTATCGGTAGCGGAAGTGGCTTATCAAGCTATCACCAATACTGATGTTGATCCCATTCCAGTCCCCCTCACAGTCTCAGAGGAAGTAAAAGAAGTCTATCTGCCTGCTTGGGAAGAAAACTCTTTGCATTCTACAAATTGTTTAGATATGGTTTTACCTTCTGATGAATCCATTATGGAAGCCATGTGCAGATGAGATAATATCTGTGAAGATCTTCACCATCAATCCTATTTTCTTCCAGAATTAAATAGGATAGAGAATCAAGAGTTTCATGTGAGACTAGTAGACGATGTTGATATGCCGTTAATCCCTTACCAAGGGAAGGAATGTTTGCTGAGGGGAATATGGAAAATATTTCTTCTACCATCCCTATCAAGATCTCTGTAAATCCTGATGTTGTGGAAAATATACATATCAGCACAAACTGCTCTCCTGAGGAGATTGCTATCTATACAGCCTTGTTTAAGGAATTCCGTGACATTTTTGCTTGGTCATATGAGGAGATGCCAAGCATTTATCCATCTATAGTCGAGTACGAGATCTGAACATACCCTAATGCTAAACCTATTCGAAAAAAGTTGAGACCTGTTAACCCACGTAAAGCGGCGGCAGTGAAGGATGAAGTAGAAAAATTGTTGAAAGTCGGTTTTATTTATCCCATAGCTTTGACGGAATGGGTATCCAACCCTATTCCTGTTGATAAAAATCAAGGGACCATACATGTCTGCACTGACTTTAGATATTTAAACAAAGCCTATCCTAAGGACAACTATCCCATGCCATTTATAGATCAAATTATTGATGCTTGCATGGGAAGTGAAGTCTTTTTGTTTATGGATGGTTTCTCCTGATATAATCAAATTCAAATTAAATCGGAAGACCAACATAAAACAGCTTTCATTTGTCCTTGGGGTACCTTTGCGTACAAGAAAATGCCCTTTGGATTGAGAAATGTTGGGGATACCTTTCAACGAGCAATGAATTTTTCCTTTCATGATATTAAAGCCATTGTTGAACCCTACCTTGATGATCTACCTGCACATTCTCGTAAGAGGATTGACCATCCAAATCACTTGCGTTTGATTTTTGAATGATGCAGATACTATAAAATTCGCTTGAATCCCCACAAGTGTGTGTTCTGTGTCAAGTCAGGGAGATTGCTCGAATTCATTGTCTCTAACAAAGGAATTTAGGTGGATCCTTTAAAAGTCGAGGCCATTATAAATTTGCTTCCTCCTCATTCTATCATGCAGCTTCAGAGCCTGTAGGGAAATTCCAATTTTCTTCGACGTTTCATTGTAAACTATGCCAAGATTACTAAGGGTTTCATGTTCCTATTAAAATAGGACACCCCATTTGTGTGGGATGAAATTGCACAACTCGCATTCGAGGCATTGAAAAACGCTTTGTTGTCGGCACCGTTATTGTGTCTGCCAGATTACTCTAGGGATTTTATATTGTATATGGCCGCAACTGAGTTGACCATAGGGGTGGTCCTATTCCAAGAGGATGAGAAGCTCTAAGAGAATGTCGTTTACTCTCTTAGCTGTGCTTTAGCCGGACCTAAACTTAGGTACTCCCACATCGAGAAGTTGGCCTTAGAAGCTGTTTATGATGTTCAGAGGTTACGTCACTACATCTTACTAAGGACTACAACAGTAGTAGCAGATGTTAATCCTTTTCGATATGTCTTGACCCGATGGATAGTTGGAGGAAAATTCAACAAATGGATAGTCATTCTCCAATATTTTGACTTAGATTTTCAATCCGCCAAATCCAAAAAATCCTTAGTATCTGCTAAGCTTATTGTAGAATTCCAGTAGAAGAGGATGTAGCTATTAAAGAAGACTCATTCCCATATGAGCACATCTTTTTTATTTCCACCTCTGACCCCTGGTACAGAGATATACTTATTTATCTCTAGACTTTGAAGCATCCTATATATTTCTCACGGGAAGAACGATTTAAACTACACCTACATGCCAAGAACTACCTCATCGTAGGAGATACTTTATACCATAGGGGGGTAGATTTCATTTTGCGTCGATGTCTTACCCATGAGGAAGCAGAGATTGTCCTAAATGATACCCATTGTGGAGCATGTGGGGGTCATTTATCTGGGTTAGCAATGGCCCAGAGGATACTATGTGCCCGTTATTTCTGGCCCACAGTCTTTAAAGATTGTGTGGAAGTAGTGGAGCGTTGTCATCCTTGTCAACTTTACACCAGAAAAATGCGGTCACATCCCGCTCCGTTATTTCCCATCATCTCAGTGGGCCCCTTCATGAAGTGGGGGATTGATTACATGACGTGTAACCTAGCCTTGGCTTGGGGGCATAAATATATGATTGTCACTGTGGACAATTTTACAAAATGGGTAGAGGAAATTCCCACCTTTAAAGCTGACGGGGAAACTGCAGCTTTCTTTGTGTTCAATAAAATTATTACACGATTTGGTTTACCTAAAGTGATTTTCATTGACCATGGCAGACATTTCCAAAATAGCATGATGACTGAATTGACCACTATGCTAGAATTTAGACAAGAACATTCATCTTCGTTCTATCCTCAAGCAAATGGTCAAGTCAAGGCTGTTAATAAAACTTTGGAGACTATCCTCAAACATACTATTAATGCAGCCCGTTCCAACTGGCATATCATGCTATATCCTGCACTTTGGGCATATCAGACTAATGTAAAAATTGCCACAGGGTTTTTTCCCTTCCAACTTGTCCATGGAGTGGAAGCTGTTACCCCGATTGAATGTGAAATCTCGTCTTTAAGAATTTCTATTCATGTGTTACATGATAAGAATGAGCTTGAAGAATGTCTATTACATTTAGAACATCTTGATGAACATCGTAGAGATGTGCTGACAGCAAACCAAGCACATAAAAATAGGGTCAAAATCCAATATGATAAATTGGTCAAGCCTCGAAGTTTCTCTGAAGGGGAACTTGTTTTGCTCTGGGACCAAGACAAAGAACCCCTGGGGGCAGGAAAATTCAAGTCTATGTGGTTAGGACCTTATATCGTGTCGAAAGTGTTAAAGAATGATGCATTTGAATTGATAGATTTTGATGGGAATAAGCTGGCTGAGCCTAGAAATGGGCTCTACCTGAAAAAGTACTATGCTTAGGCTTAACAATTTTTCTTGTATTTTATTGTATGTATTTTTATGTACACTATTTCGTCGGTTTGTGTTTTTATACCATCTATTGGTTGTTTCATATTTCTTCCGAGAGGTTCGTAGGTTTCGCTGATGGCGCCAGTCGCCACACTTGTAATTTAGCTTCAACTGCATGGGTCATTTATTCACCCTCAAGACATTTAGTTTCCTCAGGAGGTGCTTTCTTAGGTCCTGCTACCAATAATGTGGCTGAATATAGGGTTGTCATTGAGCTTCTATGGGATTCTTTGTCACGTGGTATGACTCAACTGGAAGTCTGACTAGACTCTCAGCTAGTGGTTTCCGAGCTCAATCGGGCTTATCAGGTGCGGAACCCTATTCTATTTCGTCAATTTATGCAAGTGAGATTATTGGAAAGAAATTTTGAGCTCATTACATTCAATCACATTCCAAGAAACCAAAATTCATTAACTGATGCATATGCTAATTATATCTTGGATTGGCATTTAACACATTTTACATAAAAATATACAGCAGACACATTAAAAACATTTGTAAATAAACCAGCAAATATGTGTGTGTGTGTGTGTGTGTGTGTGTGTGTGTGAATATCTATCCATATAGATAGGTCAATTCTTTGGTCCTCAGATCCAGTCATAACTGTATAATATACAAAATATGGATCAAAAGTGCATCAAATCCCCTAAGTCTAAGCTTGACCTCCCTAGTCCCTTGGACCACCCTGGTCCCCTTGATCACCCTTCACATGGGCTTCTTCAGCCTCCTCGGATTCAACAGCCTCAACAGCATCTATGTATACAAGTACTGCTCTGGCTACTCATCTCAGAAGACGTATCCAGACAGGTGGTACACCAACTACTAGTTCCCGCATGATGTCAGGGATGTGCTCAATCCATAAGGTAGGTACTTTTTGGGTAAGCCTCACTAGCTTCCCCTCAAGAACCCTAGGTAAGCCTCACCAGCTTCCCCTCACTAGGGTCCTCTCCCAAAATAGGACACACATACATGCGTGGATGCCCACCAGGGCGGACCGGTCCAATATCTGCATTTTGACATTTTAAAAGGATTAGAAATCTTATACATATGTATATATTTCTATATTTAAAATTCATAAAAAAATTTAAAATATTTGAAAATAAAAATTACCTAACTCTCCCCATGCTCCTCCTGGAGGGAGGACGAGGTTAGTATCACCATGGAAATCTAACCCAGCATATGGAAACTGCTCCATAGTTGGCAACTGTCGCTCCCACCAAAAGTAGAATTCATCATCATAGACACTCTACACCGATCCACCACCTCCCTGGCAAAGGAAAATATCTCCCCACCTACTCAACCTAGGCTAACAAGGAGAACAAACTGGTAGTGGCACTACAGGACTCAATCCCGACACTCTCTCAAAGAAGAAGGCTACTAATATGCTGGAATAACCAAAATTATTCCTCATGCCTCTCTTGTAGTCAAAGAGCTATTTTCTCATTATCGGGATCACTCTCGACCACTAGTCATATAGGGTTCCCTGCATACACTCAATTGATAATCTCATTTGGTTCCAAGTTGCAAGGTGAAGTGAGGATGACCCTGCAACCCTCACTATAGTGCTCGTCAGTACCTGCAAAGGGAATTTGCAAATGCGCACAATAGGGATGCAGCTACCCCTCTTTTGAGTGCCTGACTTGCAGTATATGTCAATATAGTTCTGTAAACTTAGATGGTCACCGCCTCTGCCAGTGCCTTCCAAGTTCACTAGAGCTCCCCATCATGATAAACTAGCAATGAAATAGACATCCTCCGAAGTAATCTCTAAAGACTCACCTTGAAGGTCAAACATGCCCAAATCATGATCCCAATAATTTATCAGGAACTCTAAGAGGCAAACATTGGCTTGCATAGGTGAGGCACAGAAAAACTTTAGTAACCCACTTTGACATAAAATATGCACTGTGGGCACATCTCGAAGAGCTTCTTGGTCCATGTCTTCATGTTCCCACTCCCTCCACTCAAGCACCATGTTTCAACATAATAAACAAGCAATTGCCAACCTTTAGACTTATATAAAAAATGATATTTTTGACCCTACACATTGTTTTTCTACCTCACGTAGCGTATGTGATTGTCATTTAGGCAAGTTGCGTACCCTACGCGACTTTATTTGGGGCAACACACGTACAAAACGCGTGTACGCGACTATTACTATACCATATCGGCGTACACATCGTTCCTATTTTGAGGGCACTTAAAAACATGATTTGGGGCTCAAAATTAATAATTTCTTGGATCAAAAGAAAGAGCATGGAGTGTAGTTTTACCTAACACTTGCGGTTTTGGGAATGGTCCACCAAATCGTCCACACCGAGCAATTGAAGGTAGAGGTATAAACTTGTCTTTTTATGGTTAAAAATCCAAATGGTGAGTTTTTATTTATGTTTTGAACTATTTATAGAAAAATTATTTCTAAAGTGGGTTTTTCCCCTATAGTTCATAATTTGTAAACTAATACCATCTATTTTCTTCCATGTGATAGGTTTATCGTCATTTTTAAGTTGTTTTTTGCTCATATAGGATGGTATTTGGTCATTTCACATGCATTTTGCATTTATACCTACTCCATCTTGATCCTAGCATTAACACTTTAACCATGGACTATGGTATCTTTAACCATTAGCTCCTTGTCTTTACCATTGTTCTTCTATGGATAGTACTTTCCTCTCATGGGTATCCTCATTTAGGACCTATTTATTGTCTTTTGATACTCATGCTGCAACTGTCATAGGTTCAGGGGAATCTTTTTACCTATTTTTCATGCCAAATTGAGCCTCATTTTGGTCTCTTTTTACAAGCTATCCCTATATAGGACTCCCCCCCCCCTTATGGAGTTTCTTTAGGCCCACGTCTAACTCCTTAAAACAGACTTGATTGTCGAGTAAACTTGTCCGTTCAAGCTCATTAATAATACATGAATGGGCATCCACATTGCTGGTAGGTTATCTCTTTCTCGGACCATGTGGAATAATACAAGAAAGGATCACTCTCTTTTCTACGGAATTGAGAAGAGTATTCTCAGGTACAGGTTTATCACTTTTCTGGACCTGAGGGACTAAACTTATAAAAAAGGAACTCCCGGTATGAGCTTAGTTTTCTCTTTTTCATGCTCTGGACCTAAACATGAAAAAGATTCTGAGTGTACTTTTTGTCTTTGTCATGCTCGTTAAACACCAAGAACAAGGCATCGAGTTTATTGTTGTAAGCCCCATTTATCATACTCAAATGGATCTTTTTGATTGATCTTGCTTTCCTTCACACTCGTAAAACTCAAGCTATATGCTTCTCTCGAAGGAGCGTTGGGTAGGTGGTAATTTAACCTTTTTCGGACCTCCCTGACTAAGTACGAAAAAGGTTCACATTTTCTTCTACAGAAGTTAAGAGATTTCTTCTGTGGTATGTTTTATACTTTTCTGGCCTCAGGAGACTAAATTGGATGAAAAAGGACCCCCTTGGAGTCTTCTTTGGAGTTTTCAGACTCTCTAAATATGAAATTACCGAGTGAGCATGTACTAGTTTGGACTCATAAAATCCATGAATCAGTGACACTATCAAGCATTATTCCCTCTTTTCTTCAAGCTTGCCAAAAATGAAGAGTGACTTGAGTTGACTTTCCTGGACTCATTAAAATTTAACAAGGAAGGTAAGGAAAAAGTTTTCGTTTTGTTCTGAGTCAATGGTAGCATGCCATACTTGAACAAAGAACTCTATGTTTTTTTCGATACTCATGTCTCAGTGTTCACTTTCAGTTCAGCTATTACTTCGAGTTTCTTACTCCTCCTCTTGTCAGTTCTACTTGGGGAATCTGATCATGTCTCCTACATGGAAAATAAGTCTAGTTATACTATCTGTAAAGTTAAAAGCTTCCTTGGGTCATCTCTGTGTCATGCTCACTATTCAAGGACTTAACCCTGTGTCTAATCTATATCCTGATTCCATCATTGTTGTATTTGTTACTACTTGTGTCTCCCTTCCTTTACCCAGTTCCTAGTCACTCTTGTGATTCGTTGGAGGATCTATTGCCTTCCTTATCACAGTATGGTTCCACATCAGCACTTCCTGACGATGAAGACCTAGATTTTTGATGATCGTACCTCAGGATTCACTTTCATTATTGGTGAATTACTTTGCCTCAGTTGTCGATTATCACCTATTTATTGACAATATGTTGAATCCACTCCATGTTCAACTTCAATAACATCTATTCACATGGCTTGGATTGTACTGGTTCTTTGGGATTGTTTATCAAGACCTTAGTTTCACATTCATGGACTAATTTGTGCAAGATTATGTTGTGGTTACTTACATAGCTTCCAGATCTTTAAAGATTCATCATTATTGTATATTGTGTCTTCGATCCACCTTTGTAATATACGTGGTCTTGTACCTGTACTATATTATGTACTCAAATATTGTAAAGCAGCTAGTGTTCCAGTATATTGAACATAGCAATCCTCGGATATGACTTTGTATATGACATTATTATGTATTTGTTTTAGGTACTACCTCTCCTCCATTTAACCTCTGAGTTCTCCAAAGATAATGATTATAATGTATTTCGGCCATCGCTTCCCTCTAACCTCACACATTAGGGGGCATCTGTTATCAACCCAAATGGGACTTCTCCATCCGAGTGCTGACAATACCTTATGTTGGTACACAAAAGGAAATTTTAGGATTGAAGTTTGCCAAAACACTATAGATGGGCATGACATGAGATGCATTTACCTTTCAACCAGCTTGCTACATTATTTTTCTAAGTGTGGATTTGCGTACGCAACTATCTCCATTGAAACTCGTGTACATACACGACTGTTCTCGTTGACAACTCATGTATTGTATGCGACTATCTCCATTACAACCCGCATACACATCTATATGTGGGTTTCCTTTAAGAGACTCACGTGTCATATGCGGGTTGCCTATATTAATAGTCGCGTACATCTCCATTCGACATTTAAAAATATAAATCACGATTAATGGAGATTAGTTGGGCCTTAATCATCAACTACCCCAACCATATCAACCTCCTTAACCTTCGAAACTACTCTATTTCCCAAAGTATAAATAGAGGCCTTGGGGAGGGCATTAATCAATCAATTTGGGAGAGCAAATTTATGCTGGTGGTATATCTTCAGAAGTCTTGGAGCAAAAGAACTCCGAGTCCTTTGGTTGCAGAGGAGTCCTTGTCTTAGGCATTGGGTTGTACACTTATCCCATTCACTGATTGTTAATAAAGAGAATTCTTCTTCCAACATTGTGTTGAGTCTCTCTCATCTATTATGCTTGATGAATATATTTGATTAAGAATTATATATATTGTTTGTCTAACCTATTATATATACATGTATAATATTGTACTTGGATAATTTTCTCTTTGCAAGTGAAGGAGGTGCATCCCTGAAAGCTTTGGCGAGAAGCAGAGTGGAAGAAGATAAAGCTTGGATCAACCGTCGGTAATCAGGTGAGTCCAATATTTATTCCTATTTTCTTTTTGTACTTAGTTGAAGCTAATTGTCTACAAGTTTTAGAAGTAAGTTGGTAACCCCAGACCCTAGGTTACAAGGGTGTTTATTCCTGAACAACAAACACCCCGACGGGGAAATAGAAACATCTCCCTTGGGTTACATCAGTAAAATACATTTAGAATATCCTTTGAAGTTATAATATTTCAACACTCCCCCTTAACGAGAAGGTTATTGATCCAGGAGGATATTGGTGGCCACCCACCTATTCCACTTGCACCCCCGCCATTGTTTCTTTTAGTTTTCTAGTTTCCTTAAAAGGGGTTGCACCTCCAGAGTGGCTGCTAGATGCAAATGCGCTACCAATGGGAAGTCGTTGAAGGATTTGGGCGAAGTTATCCATCATTGCGTTCCTTTGTTTTTCAAGGGCCTCCTCGAGCAACATTTTGATAGGATCTTCTATGCCCTCATATTTATTTTTGTCCCCCATGGGTGGCCGCCAGGATTTGCGAGGCTGATCTTGCAAAGGTTCAACCAGATCAAGCCCTAACTCTTTATACCCCGCCCTCGTTGGGGACATGCAAGGAAGGATCGAGAAAGAGTAGATTGCTCTAATACCACTGATCTGGATTTAAGTGGGAACACAATATAATACACAAATAACCATAGAAACAAATATGCAGCGGAAATAACACTTCATTTCATTAATCAAGAACTAAAACTAGTTTACATGTAGAATGGAAATAAACTAGCTAGAGTGCTAGTAGCTTATCTCTGAGAAGAGATGTGGCGGCTACATGCCTCTGAACTCTATGTTAAAATGAGGCTTGAAGGCCTATATATTAGTGAGAAACAATGGAAACCCTACACATCCAAAAACCTAACCCTAGGAGGTGAAACGCCAGAATGTGGGCCCTGTTGGGTAACTTGGTACATCAATTTCCTGGGGTCGTAACTTTAGCATACTACCTCCGTTTGACGTGCATGATACATTGTTAGAAAGATATGTTTAAGGACTACATCCTTAAATGACAAATATTGAGTCTAGACCAGAATCATATTTTCTCGGCCATTCGATGGTGAAAAAATGTCATTTAGGGCCTCAAAACGGCTCCGGAAGTTTAGGACCCGAAAACTGCCAAAAATAGTAAATTGTGCTACAATTAAGGAAACTGGAAAACTAAAAGAAACAATGGTGGGGGTCCAAGTGGAATAGGTGGGTGGCCAACAATATCCTCCTGCATGAGCTGATGAATTTGTTCCATACCCTGCGCACCAAGTTGGGTATCAAAGATTCAGAGAAACATTTGGTGTTGAAGTACCGCAATTGTCTGCACAGATACATTCAGGAGGAAATGGAGTTCCTCAACATCTCCTCACTTGGTACGGAATATCGGTATGCTTCCAAAATTGAGCAAAAATTCAAAAAGAAAAAGTGAGAGTTTGGATCTACGAATCAGAAGTAAGGGAAAGGTGCCCCCCAAACCGCAGAACCAAGGACACAGCCAAGGCATGGCGACTCAAGAAAACTTTCCAAAGCTGCAAGCAAAGAGCAACACTGCAAAGCCAAAGAAGGAAGTCAGAAAGTGGTGCAAGTTCCATAAGAGCCTCACTCACAACACAAGTGAGTGTCGGGCCAAGTAGTCACTGGTGGCAGAGATAAAGGCTTCTGAATCAGATGCATACTCTAACACAGAATCAGAACCCGAGAATGGGAATGACAGAGGGAAGAAGATTATTGATGTAGAGCCCAACACCACTATTTCCACCATGAAGATCCAAAAGGAAGAACCAGAATATTTAGAGGAGGAGGAGTGTCTTTTCCACTCCCAGAAGTGGGTAAAGGGTTCCCCGCTACAGTTCATTGTCGATAGTGGGAGCCAAAAGAGCCTAATTTCAGAAGAGGTCATGAATCGGTTGGGTTTTTCGACCATAGCACACCCATAGCCATACACCATCGAGTGGATTCACCAAGGAAGGGATCTCCACATCAGCCAGTACTGCCACCTTCCCTACAGGATCAAGCCCTTCACTGATGAGGTATTATGTGATATTGCTCCTCTTGATGTTTGTGATGTATTATTAGGTCAACCATACTTAAGGAAGTGACCTACTGTGTATGAGTCCCAGCCTTGCGCTATTATTATTACATTGGGAAATAATTTGTACAGGATACCAGAGGTACCACCTCCTACCGCTATCTCTTTGGCTACTGCAAAACAATGCAGTAAGCTCATTTCCAAAACCAGGAAGTTTTTTTTCTTGATGATTCACCCTCAGGGAAAGAAGAACATCATGGCCATGAACTCTAGAAAGGGCCCCTCCACACGCCAAAAAAAAATGGACAAGGTCATGGAGGAGTACCGAGACATACTCACCTCACCCATCGGGATGCCTCTCCATTGTTAGGTCAAGCACCCCATCAATCTGACCCCATGTGCATCGCTTCCCAATGGACCGATCTATCGACGAACTATTCTAGAGAATGATGAAATCAAGAGGCAAATTCATGAGCTTCTACAAAAGGGTCACATCCGGCCAATTTCATCGCCCTGTGGGAGCCCGATCGTGTTGGTACTGTTATCACTCTAGGAAACTCCTCTAGGTTGTAGCTCGAGGATGCCTGGTAACTTAAAATATTTTTAGGGTTTTCTGATATGGATCAAGTTAGGTGACCTATATAAACTCCCACTCTCAAGACATGCATGAAGCTCACTCAATCACAAGGATTTTAGTTACAACTTGTTCAGTAGTTTGAAAATAAGGTGCAGGGATGGAGAACTTGTCAAGCTGGCAGACTTACATACACAACAGATGCATGTAAATGGCTAAATCCTGATAAGGATGGTACTTATAAATCAAATCGCATTAACTCACCAATAGAATGACAGCTATTAGCTATTAATCAACGTGAAAATCACCTAAATGCACATTCAGGCATAAGTACAGTAAAGATAAAGACGATGGCTAAACAACTCATAACAAAAGAGCTTACAATTCGAATAAACAAGATGAGATGCTTGACAATAGAATAGGCTTACAAATCCCTGAAATCAAACCTTTATTATAAAATCAATCATGGGATTTATATCCTTCTACAAAAGTGACAGATCCTCAAAATACAATCTATTTACACAAAAAATACTTGAAAGTGATAGTTTTCTCATATTAGGGCTTCAAACCCTTGCTAACTATTTGTCTATCTATTGTGAAGATCTAGTTCACTGAGCAAATTTTTAATAACTGAAGTGGTCGCTGATAATCACCACTGTTGGTTCACTATGAAATTTCCGCCAACATCTAGTGTTTCGGTGGTTTACTGAAGTGGCCTTTCTTGCTTAAATCATCGGGTTTTTCTACCTTGTCGTCGATCGAACTCTCTAACCTCTAACCCATCAGCACCTTAGGCTTGAATGTTGCCGCAGTGTCGGCATCTTAAATCCCTAGAGTCTCGACGGTTTCTTCATCGGTGCTTTCCATCACTAGCGTGTCGACGATCAGAAGCTAAAACAACTAATGCATCGAAACCTCAAAGAAGAATGTTGCTGCTGTTTCGGAGGTGAAACGAACAAATTTTATCGTCGTCGGAAGTCTTTTGATGAAGGAATCAGAGCTTTAGTTCTCTTTGTCGCCGACACTGTGGAGGATCTTAGTTTTAAATTCACCGATCTGTAGTTCTTAGTTCTCCCGATCGCCGATGACTTCCTATTGTCGTGCTATCAGAATGATTATTGATTGATCAGAGGCCTTGTTTGTTTGTCTTCCGCCATTGCGGCTCCTTAGTGGGATATCTCCCCGAGCTGGATAGTCAGTGGCTATTAAGATCCATTTATGCTATCCACTGGAAGATGGATTTATTTCACCTATGAAATCTAGACCCCATTGCTGGAAAGGCCCATTCACTGTAACAGGCCTAAGGGGAAAGGATTTGAGCTGCTGCTTCCATATAAATCTTTGACATTGGTCATAGGCCCTTACAAAAGTGCATACATCAGCAAAGAGGACTGGCCAATAGTATCCTACTCTTAATATCTTGTGGGATGTGGTTTTCCAGTAGTGGTGGCCTCCACATGTACTGGAATGAAAGTGATGCATGACCTGCTCTGCTTCCTCTTTATCTAGACACCTTAACAAAATTCCAGACTGATCCCTCCAATACAACCATTTGTCAATTATGAAAAACTTAATATATTTCAACTTAAGAGCTCATGCTTGGTTAGGAGTGAGATTAGGAGAAACTTCTAATTTTAGCAAAAATTGAATGATACGTGAGTACCACTCACATGAAGATATGTTCTCAGCTACTGATGGACTGTTATTATGATCTTGATTTACTTCTGTTTTAGCTGCTAGCATAGCCTGCACCTTTGTTGATCTGACACATGTGAAATTTATTCCCATCAGTTCATAGTTTTCTTTGGCCATGAGTTTGGCCAGACCTAATCCCTTTACCAGCTTGGTGGGTTTCACCTCTACATCAAACTGAATGAGTTTGGAAATCCATTTAGCTCTCTTCCCATCAATGTCAAGCTGAGTCAAAACATCCTTCACAACAGCTGAAGGGACATATGCAATGACCTTTGCATGGAGAATGTAGATTCTGAAAGTCTTCAAATATTTTATGAGAGCATAAGCATGCTTCTCAATTGGGTCATACTTTAGCTCAGCATTTCTCAGGGTTCTGTTGAAGAAAGCAATTGGATGATCAAGACCTTCATCATTCTTTTGTAATAGTACAGTTGCCACTATGTCATAAGATGAAAAAGAGAAAATGTAAAAACCATTGGTGTAGTCAGGACTAATCAGGGTTGGGGCCTCCATGATGGCTTTCTTAATGTCTTCAAAAGAGTTTCTTTCTTGGTTAGTCCACTTTATTTCTACATCCTTTTTTAGCATGACTATTATATGTTTTACCAGCTCGGAGAAATTTGGAATAAACCTTCTGACAAAGTTTATCTTGCCTAAAAAGGACTAAATGTCTCTTTTTGACCTTGGTATTGATAGTTTTTGGATTGCTTCCACTCTTACCGGGTCGATCTTTACACCTTCAACTAAGACTATGTGGCCTAGGACCTTTCCTTCATTGAGTGCAAACTAGGACTTCTTGGGGTTCAGTGATATTCCGTACCTTCTACACTTCAGAAATACCTTCCTTAAATGCTGCAAGTGGTCATGATGGCTGTGAGAGTAAACTGTTAAGTCATCCAAATATATCAGCACAAATTTATCTTTAATCCCTACAAAATCTAGGTCCATGGCTCTCTAAAAATTATCCCCAACATTCATTAGCCCAAATGGCATTTTATCATACATGAAGGTGCCCCAGGGGGTGGTAAAGGCAGTCTTCTCTTGGTCATCTGGGTGCACAGCAACTTGGTTGTATCTAGAGAAGCCATCAAGGAAGGACATGACCCTGGCCCTCGATACTTTCTGTAGCAAATGTTCCATCTTGGGTAGTGGATAGTTGTCCTTTTTGGAACACTTGTTCAGGTTTCTAAAGTCCACACACAACTTGATTTCTCCATTTTTCTTTCTTACCACTACTAGATTTGAAATCCACTTGGAGTACTTGATGGGAATTATGATCTTGGCTGTAAGGAGCTTGTGGATCTCTTTTTCAATCATTGATAATAGGAGAGGGATGATGGGTCTTAGCTTCTATTTGAAAGGAATGGTGTCCTTCTCCAAAGGAATTATGTGTTGGATGATATTGGTGTCATAAGTTTTTAGGTCACTATACTCCCAGGAAAAAACATCAGCAAACTCTTTTATCAAGCTGCAAAATTTAGACTTCTGATCAGCATTCAACCCAATGGAAAGAGTTATCAGTTTAGGATGGCTTTGGCTACCTATGTTTTGCTCTTGGATAGCAAGGTCTAGCTCCTTTTTGGTAGGCTTGAGAGGGATGTCATTGTGATCAAATAGTTCTTCCAGTGGTACTAGACCTCGGGGTATGTATTTGCTGGGCAATTGGACAATATTGTCCTCAGTCACTTTATATTTTAACTTGAGCTACTTGGATTCCTCCATGTTAAGGTTTTCCTGGTCTATGTGTATGTCAGAGAATTCATCTACTAACTGAAGGAATTTACTAATCTCCTCATCATTTTCAAACACACTCCAAAATCTCCTCATCATTTTACTAATCTCCTCATCATTTTACATTGTCTCGCAGAGAGAGTCTGTACTTGACCTGAACATCATAGCTGAGCTTAGGGGGTAAAGGAGGAACGAACAGACTACCAGAGACGGCCGGGGAATCAGCCAGGTGATTCAAATCCCTAGCAATATATGACAGTTCAAAAAACATAAAGGAGTCTCTGAGTTTCCATACCTCATCCCTGTAGGCCTTCAATCTGATATTTTTTGTCTGAAAAGTGTTGTTGACTTGCTGTATGATGAGGTCCGCATCTCCAAAAATATTCACGCACATGATCCCCATCTCCTTGGTAGCTTTAACTCCTAGTAGCAAGGCTTCATATTCTGCTACATTGTTCGTAGTTTTGAAATCAAGCTTATAATATAGGTGAATATTTTCCTTAGATGGGGAGATTAAGACTACACCCGTACATGCCGAGTTTTGAGCGCTAGCCCCATCGAAATACATGGTCCAGATCACTATTGTGACTTCTTTGGGCTGTAGACAGGTGGGCTCAGTGAGCTGAACTGATGTCTGTTGATTATCATCTATTTGCAAAATGCAAGACCCAAAATTGGTGTCCACCGCGTAGATGGGGTGATTTACTGAGCGGCTCTCCTTGCTTATAATGTACACTAGATGATTTTCCCTATACAGTCTCTTAGTTTCTCCTCTGAACATGGGAATGGTGGCTTATGGGAGATCCATCTAAAGGGTGTCGCCTAGTATTTTGCTCCATGACCGAGATAGCAAGAGGCCGAATTTTGGAGGAATATCGACCACCACAATGTCCATCATTACGCTTTCGAAGGTAGCTGTGTTAAGTTTACAATGAGGTATTTGATGAGGCCTAAGCACTTGAACTTCCTAGAGTCAAAGAAGAATAAATCATGGTAGGTGTTGGTGATGTTGAGGAAAATCTCATCCATCACAGCCTTTGGAATTAGGTTATGATAGGCTCCTGAATCCAGCAGACAGTTATGGAGGATTTTATCATGGATGTTCAAGGATATATAGAATGGTGGGTAGGAGTCCTTTAGGTCTTTGATCATGGGTCCCAGGGTTACAACAAGATTTTCATCTTGTAGGTTCACAAATTCAGTCTCAATGTGCACCTTGGGCTGAAGGGAATTCATAATGGAGGTTTTGAATGCATCATTCTTCATTAGTTAAATCAAAGGGAAAGAGATTTTCAATTTTTGAATTTCAGACTCAAGGTTGAAAGAATAATGCAGCCTATATGGAAACCTTACCTCATGAGATATAGGTTTGAGTTGGACTTGATCAGGTGTGGCTAAAGGTGCTGGTTTATGCAATGCTTTGGATGGGAGAGCCACTTTCTTTGGTAAAACAACAACCTTTCTAGGGGGTGCAGCAAGTTCCTTGACAGGTACAGCATTCTTCTTGAGGGGAGCAACCAACCTAGACCTCAGTTGGTAACCTCCCTGACCATCAGCCTGATAGATAGCCTCTTCAGTGATCTTCTCATTAATCAGGGCTTCCTCGTATTCTTCCTGTGTCAGAAAAGAATAGTCCACCTCATCCTCCATGCAGAGGATATTGTCTTTAGCTTCTCCTTCTTCTTCAATGAATTCTGGCTCTTCTTCTAATATATCATTTTGAAATGGAGCTCTTATCCTCTGGTATTCCCCTTGATTTCTCTCCCTTCTGAGAATCTGAAAAGGGGGGTTTCCTCTTCTATAAGGAACAAAATTTGGGTTTCAAGGAGCAAAGTCACTTGGCCTCTTACCCCTCACCGGCAGATGTCCTTGGTCCTTCAATTTAGACATTTCAGCAGTCAGGTTATCTAAAAGTTTGGTCATTTTTTCAATCTTGTTCTTTGATGCAGAATCCCCACTATAGCCTACTGGCTGCTTTCTCCTGTCTACCTTCCCTTTGACCTTCTGAGATGCCAGAATGTTTGACTCTACCTCTAGGGCAGCATCCTGCATGAGTGATAAGGAGGCAAACTTCCTTTCTCTGAGAAGTATTCAGAAGTCATATTCAAAGGAATTTGCATAAGTTATCATAGCTAAGGTACCGGTGGGATTAATCTCAGTGGGGATCTTGCTGTACATGTTGTTGAATCTCTTGGTAAAGTTGGAGACAGACTAACCATTTTCTCTTTTCAGGTTGTTGAATTATGTGATATAGTAGAGGTGGTCTCTCCTCTCTCCCCAATGTTTTAGGAAAACATCATCTAGGGCCTCTATTCCTGCCACTGACCCAGCAGGAAATTCCTTAAACCACTTCCTAGCCTAGCCATCTAGGCTTTGCACAAAAACCATGGTCCATACATCTTCTTGTTCTATGTTAATATTTTCAGCATAGTTGTAAAAATCCTCTAGATGTTCTTCAGTAGTGAAATCCCCTTCCCCTGTAAACTTAGGCATATACTTGAGATAAACCCCCAGTAGCCATGGCTACGAGGGGATTTGGAAAAATTAGGAGTGCATCCCTAGCTACCAGGATCCTTTCCATCTTGGTCAATTGAGGGGTAGCCATATTGGAAATGGGTATGGACAGGGTTGTGGAAGGTAGTGTTGATGAAGATACTTGCTGAGAAGGTGGTGGTATACTTATCCCAGTTGAGTCACTAGGGATTGGATCTTCACAAGCAGTAGTGATTGAAGATGCCCAACTCCTATATTTTTCTGATGTGTCTAAAAATTCCTAGGAATTAAGAGTTTCAGCAGAAGAAATAATAGAAGAAAGATTTCTTGAAATACCTGATGTATATTTTTGTGCAGTACTACTGGTCTGTCTTAGTAAATCCCTAGATTTCCTCAAAATTTCTTCTGGATCTAAAACAGGTGTTGTTGGTGGCCCCTTTGGGTTTGCTCTGGCACTTGGTCTTCTTGAAGCCACCTTATATCAATGGATTCGCCAGATAGATGATTACAACCATAATAATGTCCAATCTTTGTCTATCATCAAAGCATGGATCTATGTCGTCTCCCAGGGAAGCTGAGCTTCAATCTCCTCTCCCCGGCAACAACGCCACTTTGTTATCACTCCAAGAAACTCCTCTAGGTTGTAGCTAGAGGATTCATGGTAACTTAAAATATTTTTAGGGTTTTCTAATACGGATCAAGTTAGGTGACCTATATAACCTCCCACTCTCAAGACATGCATGAAGCTCACTCAATCACAAGGATTTTAGTTACAACTTGTTTAGTAGTTTGAAAATAAGGTGCAGGGATGGAGAACTCGTCAAGCTGGAAGACTTACATACACAACAGATGCATGTAAATGGATAAATCCTGACAAGGATGGTACTTATAAATAAGATCACATTAACTCACCAATAGGATGACAGCTATTAGCTATTAATCAACATGCAAATCACCTAAATGCACATTCGGGCATAAGTACAGTAAAGATAAAGACGATGGCTGAACAACTCATAACAAAAGAGATTAAAATTCGAATAAACAAGATGAGATTCTTGGCAATAGAATAGGCCTACAAATCCTTGAAGTCGAACCTTTATTATAAAATCAATCATGGGATTTATAGCCTTCTACAAAAATGACAGATCCTCAAAATA